>JAPYZI010000105.1:0-152562 GCA_030523105.1 Ophioninae sp. A BG-2022a | reverse complement strand
ATCGCAAAAAAAGAGGCAAAGGGGTATGTATGGAAAAATTTGCAAAAATCGATAGTCCAACTTTGAAATTCTGCCAAAAATCGAAAAATCATCGGATTTCAATTATTAAAAAAGCATTTTGAAGAGAAAATCATACCAAAGAGATTTAGCGTAGAGTGAAGTGCCAAATCCCAAAGGAAAAGAAGTTATCCGTGATTTAGTGGGCAAACTTTTTTCCCCCAAAAATCCAAAAAAATTTTGGATTTTTAATATTTTTTTTATTGGTCCATGTCGATGTAACTTTGTCCCCTGAGTACGAATCTACCATTAATTTTCCCCAAAACCCAAAATTTCCATGAAAAAATTGAAAAAAACTTCTAAAATCACGATATTTTTACCGTGTGCAGTGCTTTCGCAGCGCAAAACTCCAAAATTATCATTACCGAAGTAACAAGGTGCCGCGTCGAAAGTTTCCAACGTGTTCCACATTCCTTTATAACGCTGCCGCAGTCCTTGACTTTTCTCCTTGATAAAAGGACGAGATTCCGGTGTAATTTGTTGCTTCCCTCTTCATAAAGAGGTCGGATACAAATATTCATATGATATTCAATATCATTAATCATAAATAATATTTTTTATAGATTATTAGATGTTATTTATTCATAAATAGAATTCATAACGATATTCTAAAAAATAATTCCATAAAAGATACTACGCATTTATTCCTAAAAAGAAAACATTTCATTTTATTAATATATTTTAATTGAATAAAATATTCTTATTTCTTCCCCCATTCCTAAGATATTAGATATGATTTATTCATGAATAGAATTCATTAAGATATTCATTGGATCCCTAAAGAGAATTTTAATTTCGTTTTTGCATATTTTTGATTAATAAAAAATGAAAAAAATTAATGTACTTTAATTAAATTGACGTTTCCATTCATTTAACTTACTTCGAGAGAAAGGCGGAACGAGATCAGTATCTAATGGGGTAGTATCCTCTATAATACCGCGAAAACAGAAATAGTTCCTGAATTCAACTGTTAATAGCTCCAGTGCTTTAAAAATTTTGCATTTTTCGCAACGGGAGTTACGGTCGAACGAAAAAAAATCTTAATCCTGGGCACAAAAAAAAGTATATCGACTGATCTCGATTTATCTACGTGACAAATCTTTTATTTTTTCGCCGAATTCGTTCCAGAACATTTACGTTCACATTGTTCTCCTATTTATTTGAATATTTATTACAACAGCAGCGAAGCCTTTGAACGTACAATATGGAAGGGTAATAAAAGATAAAGAGAAGCAGAGTCTTTTCGGAGGAAAACGAGTGATACGTGGATACTCGTTCTCGTCGTTTATGGCCCGTCGTTTATCTTTGTGTAAGCGAGATCTCATTCTTATAGAATAGCAACAATTCGTACGATTATTTATCCGCGATATACGTGTATGTGTTCGCGTATCGTTACGATCACTTTCCACATAGGAATTACTCTCGATTCAGCTTTTTCCGTCGTTCTGTGCCACAACGAAAAATACAATACAATATAAAAGAAGAGAAGGAAAGGCCGAACGCGAGGCTCGAGTACGCGAAGCCGGTATTGGAAAAACTGAATCGACGAGGAATTCGGACGAAGAAAAGCGACAAATTTTCTCCCGTCATACGGAGTTTAATATCGAAGCGGTTGCTTATCCAAAGTTTTCGTGTGATGTTGCCTTATACGAATTTAAAACGCAATTATAATACACGATACGTAATCGAGCAAGTTTTGAGATTACACACACTGGCGAATGGAACAAAGATCGGATGCGCAAGCGCCTTTGAACTACCGTGACAATCTCAATTTAAGCAAACGTGTACATTAGGAAGGTGAAGAGAAGGAGGAGGAACATCTCGGAGACCTGAAACTCTTTTTCGTGTTACCGATTGTCCGGCCCACGGGACACGCGCGATTAGACTATACAAAAAATATGTAACAAAATTAAGGGTTTCTTTCTTTTCTCTTATCTTCCTTGTTCGTTAATTATGCTATCAGTCACTTGCACGATTTTCTCAGAAGGTCTAGTTGGAAAGGAGGTACAGAGGGTGGGGTCTCTAAATGATCACGAATCTAATTTTTGTCTCGCGCTCTATTGCAGACACGCTTGAACCTTCTCGATCCATTCCTGCGCCATTGCCGCGTCGCCGGCGCAAAAGTTATACGTTCGTCGGTTGGTACGAAGCTGCGAAATAAAATTATTTGTCGTTAGTCCGTATTCGATCAACCGAAATATTCGCAATGTATAAAGAGTAATTGCTTCTTACGTCAAAGAACGACTTGTCGTCAGTTTTCTTTGGTGGTCCGGGTGTTGGTGTCGCTGGCGTTACCGAGACTACTTCCGCGAGATCTGCGTTCGAAAGAAATTAAAATTTGTAAGTCAACATTTATTACCGTAATTAATAATGGTAATCCAATAATCCTCGGGACTAACACAATTTTTTTCTCGCCGAAACTGAGATTGAATATTTGATAAAGCTTATTAACAAATTTACTATTTAATGTAATAATGAAAGTATTAATAAATACTAATATGATACAATTAATTATTCGTGATACATTCGTGATACGTGATATTTTCTTACCTATATATCCTTTGCAATGAGAATCCTCCATTGCGTCGTAATATCGTAGCTGATGTTTTATGGAATCGAGCACGAACCACCTCTGCTTCCAGCCTTTCAACAAAGCGCCGCGTTTGTACAGATAGCCCTCGTGAGTCCTGTTCTCCGCCACGTTACTCGAGAATTGCTCGTAATATTGTTGCGACGAAGTTTGTATTGTCGTGACGCCTTTCGATAGGAAAACGAGAAAATACGTGTACGATCAACAAGCGATCGACAAACGGTACGCGTGGTTGATGTTCGTGAGAACAAGGAATACATACTGGAGTTGACACTTCCGTTGTCACCGCCGCTCCGCGTCAGTGTGTGCGATTGCAAATTGTCGGCAACGGCTTTGTACTTTGTGCAATTTTTCGGTACCGCGTCGGCACACTTGTCGTGACACACGTGTCCGCAATCGACGCAACGTAGTCCAGCTTTCACCGGTCCCCACAAAACTCCGGAGCACGCGTCGCAGTGCGTCGGCGTCGCTGAATCCAACCTCTCGAACCTGCGTGAAAAAGGTAAAAGAAAAAGTGTATAAGAATTCTTGTAATGTACAAAGCATGCAATTAGCCGTTATTGATTGGATCAACCGTGAACTTGTAAGCTTCGTAAGCTTTTAACGCTTGCGAGATCACTTTTCGTACTGTCGATTTTTTTCAACTCTATCCTGTCCCTTCATTCGTAATGTACCTGTGAGGATGAGCGTAAACGGAACCCTCGTTGCCTGCAGCATTCCCACCGGCGAGCTTGCCCCGCAAAAGCAACTCTAAGGTCGAACGTTTGTGGATTAGGCGACCGTGATATCTGACTAGAGCGGTGCTGAATGACGCGTGTCGCTGTGGAATTATATGTTGATACATAAATAACGCTGGTCTCTTATAATCATGGATTATATGCAGGGCCTGTAGAAAATTTTTCTCGCGGCATTTTGATTGATTTAGGGTATAAGATAATACACCACTTTCACCAAGTTTTCGCGACTTTATGCGGACAAATGTAGAGATAACTTCTGGAGATAAATTATAGAAATAATTGGTGATAATTGTCGATATTCCGAAACGATAAACGTTTAATTGAATATTGGAAAACATTGCGTACATATTTTTAGAAATTGTCTTCATAGATCCTTCAAAGTATAATACTCGTCGATAAATCATTCTTACTTTATTTGGATAGTTTTCTCTCATTTGACGGTTTTCAAAAATCCACGTATAGCGACGCAAAAAACAGACCATACTCACAGCTAACGAATCGGTGTTAGGTAATTCCAATTTGTCCCAGAGAATCTTCCACTTTTGCGGCAGATGGCCCAACTCCGTTTCGAGCTTGTGTATCTCTTCCAGGAGATAAGAGAATTGATCGGGCACCATCGTGCCGAGATTGTCATATCTGAAATCGATAATGCTGTGTTATTAAACTTAAACGGTAGAATGAAATAACGCTGACTGGGGCAAGTTGGACTAAATAAGTATAGAAAGACAAATTAAAAAAAAAAAACTCAGCAATGTTTCGACACACTTAAGTAAAGTTTCAACGCATTTTCGAATAAAAAAAAATAGATTGGCAATTGAAGTCGATTTAATAACACCAAAAGTGAAAATTACCCCTGCGTAACAACTTTCCGGTTGCTCTTGACAGTACCATCGGCAGCCTCAGACTCCTCCTCCTGTTGTGTATCCTGCTGCAATACTTCAAGATCGTAAGCAGGTCCGTGAGCGAGTTCCTCCTCAAGATAATATTGCCATATATCAAGGCTGGGTAGATGAGAAACGGGTCTCAATACAGGATGCTCGGTATTGGGGGTGTACATGAAATTAAAGAATATCGGGCATCGGGCGTGTTGTCTTTCGATGTAATCGAAAACGCTCTGTCCGAGATTAGAGCCGGTATTCGTTCCGGCTAGTCTGCCACCAGGATAAACGATCTCGTCGTCGCTACCTGTGTCAACGCCTTTGTGATGGGTGGTGAGAGAGCCGCGTTTGTCCTCGACCGCGGTAATGCCGCACTCGACTCTGTCGAACTCGCAGTCCAGAAGGAACGTACGGAAGCGACAGGATACCGAGTGGTACGCTAGGAACTTGAGATAATAATCGTTGAACTCGAAAGCGAGTGGAAATTGTCTCTGTATCTGATGAACGATATCGAGAAACTGGAGAAAAGTCGGTGTGAAATTGGTCGTTTGGGAGTTGGCAGCGAGATTGCTGCGATGACCGAAACGATGTCCGAAGCCGAGCCACTCTTTTTCGATCAGCACGCGAAAGCCTTCGATCGTGCGATAATGAGGATCGAGACAAACTTGAGCGACGGAGCACACCGTGGCCGTGGTGTCCCAACCGTCTTCGAGGCAAACGGCAACGGAAGAGCCTTGGACATCCATTAGATCGATCACCGCACCCGACAGTTGCATGAGACTTTGCAATTGCTGAAGCCATTCGGAGCTTTCGACCAGCTTGTAGAAACTCTGATCAGGTTCTAAATTCGGCGAGCTTGGAACGCAAGCTCGCATCAACTTTTTAAACGCCGTTTTTGTGTGCCTCACGTCGTAATACTCGACCGGTATGAAATCTGTTTTCGGTGCCGTTTCTGTTTTCACACCCCGCATGTGCGATTTTTCACCGAGTATGTATAGAGCGGCTCGCTGAAAAGTGTGCACGCACTCGGTACCACTGTCGGAATCCGCCGAGTGACGCACCGTGCCTCGTTGATTTACGGATGCCAAAGACGCTTGGGAATTGTGTCTCTTATCCTTCAACGAACCCCAACGACCAAAGTTCTTCGGACCTTTCCCGGCCGACGAACTAAGCGTGCCGATCGCTTTATTGAACGGATTTCTTCGCGATTGCTCGGGCGTTGCGTTTCGATCCTCCGCTGCAAGGAGAAGCGAGTCGATGCTTAGCGAACTGTCGGACATACCCCAAGCTGAACCTTGCCGCAACACTGACAACGGAGTCGCCGCTACAAGAGCCATGGTATATTTCTCTTGCTCGAGAGTCGACGTGGTCTCGGAGGAAGCCGCTGAAATCGGAAAGAACGTTTCGAATCTCCTTACACCTCATATCCTCTACCGTGTATTCAAAAGCTACGCAAACACATTCTACCCTGCACGTAGCGCTAGTCTTTTTATGGGATGTTCAATAGCTCCTCGCTGTTTTTTTGTTTTGTGAATATTGACACTTTATCTACAAAAATGTTTCTGCCTACTCAGCTAACGAGACTGAAAGTTCAGCTAAGATCTGGCACTCAGTTTTCGTGAACTGATGCGTCTTCATCTTCAAACTCTTCTGGTTACGTCTTAATAGTTCCGCTGGTACTAATTGTTTCACAAAATTCTTCCTTTGCAAGGACCGCAATGTGCAATGGAAAGTGGCAGTACCCTGGAGGAAGGCAAGTACAATAACGGAGAATGACTATACCTTTGAGGTTGCTACTAGGAGTAGGATGTGCTTTCAGCATGCCCATGACACCTTTTCCGTGATAACCAGCGCCTCTGATCAGTAAAGCTTTCGTTCTTGGATGTCTCCAAGTCACCACCGGGAGTCGATTGTGTCTGTACAATCTGCAGAATCTACGTATACTTTCATCGGATACGGAGGTCGGTACAACGAGCAAAGCTGGATAACTCCGGCATATCATGTAAGCGCAATTGACCGAAGTCAAACGGAATGGTTCATTCCTGCGATTGTTTTGCAATCCGTTCGGGCATAGCCCGAGCCTGTACCAGTCTCTCACGTAGCTACGCTCGGAAAGACGCTCTAGAGTTTTCGCGTCGGTTGGCGGTTGTTGAGGCACGAAACCCGATACCTCGAACTCGTCGACTTGTCAAAAAAGAAACGAAAACGATCATGAAAACATGCGTTATAGCAAAGAGAGTTTCATAATTTTGAGTCTAGCCGTATATTGATTCTTACTGCTTAGATCGTCGTCATGGCTGAGATCGTTGTTGTCGGTCACCGGGAGGCTCATTCTCCCCGGCGAAGTCATATACTTATTGCTGCTCGTGAGATTCATGTTCGGTAGGACGTACTTTTGCCTCTTGGATGATTGCTTGGGCTTAAAACCTGCTCTTCGGGCAGTCTTCAGCAAAGTCTTCTTCGCAAAGCCCCTGCGAACAGTATTGTGTCAAAACAAAGCCTCCATGGACAAATTTTCACAAAAAGTGCCAGAAATATTTACAAACACAATAATTCCTAAAATTTATCCAATGCTACGGCAATTGATTTGGGCTAAATCAGACTTCTAAATACTTTTTTGACATTCCGCATATGGTTTCGTTTCGTATCCGGCATTGAACTGATTTTCGAGAAGGCTTACTTGAGTGTCGCATTTTTCTCTTTCCCTTTATGATGGGCAGCCGGTGTAACGAGGACTTGACCATTAAACGCGAAATGATGGAATATGTGAGGTGGATATCGAGCCTTGTGCAAGAGTTTCCGTAGGGTTTCTATGTTCTCCGGTGTGACTTCCTCGTCGAACGCCAGCTTGATAAGTTGAAAGGTGCACGATCGTAGCTGCAATCCCTCCTGGATGCATTGATCGAGATGTGCAAGATGCTGAACAGCGACACGTTTCTCTTTCGTGAGCGAAGTGACGGGAAAGGCTCGGACGACCAATTGTTCGCAGGCGAATGGATCGCAAGGTATACCCTTGAATACGATCCGATAATTCGTAAGAAATATCGCTCCTTCGGCAGGCAAGAGTGGAGGCGTTTTCGGCAGTCCAGCGGTACTCTCCTCTCTTCCATCAGGTAACAGATATACCCGAAGTCCATCCATGATGACTTCTTCGCCAGGCAACATGTTGGGTGTCAAGATTTTCGGTTTTTGAATCGGCGGCAGAGTTTTGCTCTCTCGATGCACCGCCTCGAGAGTCTCGATGTGCATATGCACTACGCCAGGTACCATTTGATGAAGGCAGCGAACGTGCTCGGTGCTTACGCCCCCTTCGGTGCACACACGATCGACGAATCGCGAGACCATTCTTATGACCGCTCCACCGGTCTCGCCTGGATCGGTTTCCTCGAAACCTGATTCCGCATCGCCACTATCGCTGGCTACGCTGTTCGTGATACTGTTGCTCGCTCTCTCCTCATCGTAAATGTTATCCTGGCGATGGGTTTTCGCCCCTATATCTAGAGGCACGAGCAAATACACCATTCTATTGGCATAATGAATCGCCTGACTGTACATCGTGCTCTCCTCGCTAGTCACTAGTTCCTTCTGCTTTTCCGGATCGATCGAAGGCCAAACTCTCATCTGCTCAGCGGCAATCTCCAGTGCCGATGGCTCCTGATTCCGATAAATAGAGCCTCGTTCGCGAAACGGGAATTCCTTGTTGTCGCGCGGACTCACGGGAGACACTAGCGTATCGCAACCTAGACGCGGCGTCAAATTGTCACCCGGAAGGTACAGACGCTTTATGTCCTTCTGTACGTCCTGATAAAACGCGTCTTCCCAAAATTGCTGATTTTGCCAGACCGCATGCTCCTGAATACACGTGTACGCGAATTGTATGACGCCGGTGCACAATTTACGACAAAAAGCAGTTGCCAGGGGCAACAGAGCGGCCGCTACACCGTGCTCGTCCATCGACGAATCGTCCTGAAGGGCGCAATTCATCAACCGCACCACGAGATCGAATTGCTGATGCTCCAGCATCGCTTTGTTCCCCACCACGTGCTGAGAGAGCTCGTTGCAAAGCGCCAGACGAGCCGCTTTGCTCTTCAATGCTCGGAGAACCGCCGGAAACGTTTTACGAGCGTCCGAGATTTTGTTCTCGAAAATACAATTTACACAGTTACGCAATACTTCCAGCCTACGCGCTGAATTACTCACGAGATGCCTCGTGTCGTGAACTATCGATATGTGTGGCCCGGACGGTACGATGCGAGGCTGGATTGGCCTTAACGATGATAATCTGAAGAAAAAAAAGCGAATGGCGAGTCAAATAGATCGAAGGGTTTCAGTGAACATTTTCCGTAGGGAATAATTGAAAGGCTTTTTCTATAAGAAGATTATTGGTTTATCGCGTACTTGACTTTAAGATTGTTCTTCGCAAGACCCTCGTCGATTATCGCTTGTACTTGTTCCGGATTTATTCGTGGAAGGAGCGGCTGATGTATCCTGGCGAAAGCTCCCTCCGGTGGCTTGAGAATCTTCTGCACGTAAGGCTGAGGATTTGGATTCTCGTTTGTGTACAGCTGTTCTGCCAGTTCTTGAATGTGCTTCAATAATAATCCTGCACATCATTACGAACAATTCTAAATGTATCACACTTATTAATAATCTTGAGACGTTTAATGACTTCCTGCTGTTTTTCGAACAAATTAATGCTTTATATAAAAAAATGGCTCTGCGAGTTTAGCTGATGATTCTTCAAGTTCAACTAACGTCTGATTTGAGTTTTCACGAAATAACATCTCCGTTGAAAACAAAATCGAAGTACAAACTATGCATGTTTGGGTTTGAAGGTTCCTCGCTTAAGCGTAGCAATTCTCTCATCGGTTTCTGTACTCACGTTGATCTTGAGCCTCTTGCTTCAGTTGGTCGCTTAGATTGCTGTACAATTCGTCCCATACATCGCAGGGTCGCCAAGGTGGGCCGCGTTCGGCAATGAACGACGTGAAGAACATGCAGTCCAAGACTCGCGTCGTAAAGTCGCAGTCAATGAAACCTCTCTCCCCGAGAAACGCCGCCTAAAAAATCGCCCCGAAGTTTTGATAGCATTGATGCGTTTTCATCCATTAACAAATTTCAATGCATCCTATGCATCTTCCGGAAAGAAATTGCGCCCGCGTACCTTATGAAACGTTATAACGGGTTTGGGATGAATTCGTATGAGGGTGAGACAGCTTCTGTATCCCTGTAACAATTGGGCAAACGCTCTCATAAAAACAGCTCGAAGTTCTTTGTCCAATTTGACAGGATTGGGCGTCCCCATCGACGACGGTGGAAACGCATTATCGGCGTAAAGAAGTTCAGGCTGCAGAACCAACGATAGTGCATCCTGGGTATGGGAGAGAAGCGGCTCGGGGAGCAACGATAGAGAAACGCCGTCAGGTACCATTATCGAACCACCGTCCAAATCCGCGACAATCACATCCATCTAAAGTTAAAAGTTGGAAATTTCATTTATAAAGTTTCCTCTTTCTCGACTATCATCGGAGGATGCAAAAAGAAATATCTTACAAGTTCAGCGACTTCGTACTTCAACGAACTGTGAACTCCCATTATGAAGGGCGTCGGTGTACTGAGTACCTCGACGAGGGCTGCTGGCAACAACGGAATGTAAACGTGCGTGTAACGAAACGGATACATCAGGGCCGTTAATGCGCGACAACCTTCCGTCAGTCTCGAATAACTTGCCGAATGAAAGAGAATTTTGTGCTCGGTCATAACCGCACAAAATAATACTAGAACGTTTCGTATCCCTGTTGAAAAAAAAAAATTGTCCGATTCGGTGATCAATCAATCGAGAGATATCCGATGCGATGATTATCGTTACTTACCGAGTTGCTGAAACAGCCGATTTACACTAGTATGGGTAATGGGTAAAGACGGACTTATGGGTGGTTGGAGAGCCTGCCTGTCTCCAGCCCCGATGCTGAAACGAACTTGCGGTCCCCCCGGTGGTGGCACTTGAATGCAGCCCAAAATATTCCCCACAAGTGTCTCTAATGGAGTCTCCGAGTTTTCCAGGTACACCGTGTAAATTATACCGAGACAATCCTGTAGTGCGAGGGAAAAATATCAAGCCTTGAAATATGCCAGGTAACTGGGCAGAGAAGAGAAGATAATACAAACTATGCGCAAAATATGAATGGTAGCGATAAATAGATGTATTGATTCGATTCTTTGGAGAAAGTGTTTAATACAAGTACACTTATTTTTGAGTTACAAGAAATTCGAATACTAAAGAATAAAAATGAAAAGTAATTAAAACATGATGTTCAGGTTTTTATCCAAATTTATCGAGTAGTTGTTAATTAACACCTATAGATTTACAAAAAAACATTTCGTGGTTGACTATTGCTAAGCCATGGTGGAGAATTTTTACCATATTCCATCTAACTAAGCATTTGTTAATTTAAAGTTTCTAAAAGATTGCTCCATGTTGTGCATTCCATACATAATGAATTCCAGAAAAATTCATATTTGCGTTTTTTCGTTCTAACCGTTAATATGTTTTAACTTCACATACATTGGTGAGAATTCAGATTGGATTAATCCAAGGGCTTACCCGAAACGTTTCTATGTAGTCGAGCCTGGAGACCAGCACTAGACACTTTGGTGCATACATGATACTGTGATGCGCAATAGCTGGGATGCTTCTGACCAAAGTTCGACTATCCCCATCCACAGGGTCCTCCTCCTCGTCCACCGGCTTGCTCGGGACTATCGATACTGTTTCGTTGAAGCACATACAAGCACAGTAGTGCCGATTCGCATCTATGTCCGTTAAGATGGAGACAAAGAAACGCGGCTCCTGACGCTCCGTTGAAAGAGCCCATCCTTGCGGCTGACAAAACTGGACCCAGGGAAGAAACAGTGAAAATTGTGTAATGTTATTTTGATCATGCTCAATGCTAGTCTTACAAGGTTTGTGTTTATTTTTTCCAATTGTCTAATAAATGTAATTAATTGAAAAATGATGTCGATGCATTGCAGTGATACTTATTTGAATTGTAAAATCTCAATAAACCCATTTTTATTGACACAACATAACGTGCACTTGTACTAGTGTGGTTTTCCTATCAAACTATGTAATAGTTAACAGTAAAATGTCCAGATTTGATTATGCATGTTAGACTGAACATTTGAAGTTTTTAAATTTCAACATAGTATTTTGGACATATCTGAATTTTTGTCTAAATCTCAACTTCTATTTTGAAAGGATATAAAGTTGGATTTACTCACCCACTCTATACCCTCAATGAAGGGGGTATCAGGCCAATTCTTTTCAGGAAACCTTTGAACGATTATTCCGCTACTTATACCACCCCCTGAAACGGCGCAATGACCTATGGATGTACAAATATTAAGCGATCTAAGATACAGGAAAGAGTTTCAACGACGCTCACAGAGACGGATAGGGTGCTTACTTTCTTTGTCGTGATCGTAGCCTACGACGACAAAATAGTCTGCCAGCCGAGACATCTCGGTGAACTCGTGGGGCTGAGTGGGGCTGGTTGCGCTCAACATCCCACGGCGGGTGATGAATTTTCGATTTCATGGACCGAGCACCGCGCAGTGGGGCAACAATTTGATTAGGTTCGTTTGTGTTCTTTGTGCAGTGGCGACCGAGGAAACGAGCTTGGGTTTTCGAAAAATCGCGAACGTTTGTCAAGTCACTCACGAGACTGTCAAGAGTAGGGATATGTCGTAGGAATTATATGATGTATGATTCGTCGAGAGATTAGTAACTTGTCGATGTTGACGTCTCCGGTGTAAAAATGCGTTGAATAAAGACGAGAGAGAAAACTGAGGAAGAGAGAAAGAAAGAGAATGAAAGAAAAAAAATGATCAACGACCACTGAACTCGTTATTGGCAGGAATCGTTCACGGCGGATCTCAATCGCGAGAATTGCAACACTAATGTCACGTTCAGCCGGGACGCGCAATCTTTCCTACCCAACATAATAATACGCGAGGCGTCACTGTCATTTCGTATAAATTCGCGCAAGATGCCACACCCCGAAGCCCGAATCCATAACCTTCCAAACTAAAAGCGCCACATTGAATATATACGAGGGTGGTGGTAGGGCTGTCAGACAACAAAAAGAAAGACGAAAAAACGTGCGTATTTACTAGCAGGCCACTAGGGAAAAACCTCCGCTAGGGACTGTTGAGATCGCTCGATCTGGCGTCATCTTACTGAAGTACCATCTTTAATCTTTCAACCGATGGAGCGCACGCGATCGGCTACAAGACGGAAGGCGAATTTTCAAGAAACGACATTAGAGTCAGCTGCGCGCGGTCCAGTCAGAGAAGTTAAATTCTCATAACCGACGATTCAGCCGCGCGAGATTAGCCAATTGCGGCGCGGAATCGAGTAACGGAAAGTTGCGACTTTCATCATACGCGAATTTACAAAATTCGCCATTGTACGCAAACGGATTATTGGCGGTAGTCGCGTTTCATCTTCACAAACTGAACGTTTAAACGAGACAATTCTGCAAAATGCCAGAAAGCGTGGTGAGAACAAACAAAAAAAGAACACTTATCGCGTTTTTTAACGTGCCTCGGAATTCGTACTTAGCGATCCTTGACAATTTCATTATCCCTCGTTGACAATGACACCAAACATCACGAGATAGGTTATGTACGCACATAACTAAATAACTAAAAAAAAACGAACCCTTCCTCTCTCCAGAAATCGGCACACACGTTATCAAAAACTTCGCTTTTTCCTTTATCCTCCGAAATTGAAGTCTAGTTCGCCATGTCCCTTCGTCGTTTTTTTTTCGTCGCAATTCGTCGACTTTCCATGTATCTTGTTTCAGACTTTGTTTTTTTTATCGAAAAATCGGACGCTCGCAGTATCCGATGTATAATTCGTGAGCGAGATCGTCTCAGTTCTTTTAACTTTCGCATTGAAACATCTAAGACACTTAGCCACCTGTGCCTCTTTCAATTTGGGTTTTTCGTTTGTTTACATTCTGTACCTGACCTTTAAACGATCTTCACTAATGGAACGTTTGGCAAGCAGGTGATATTCTTATTCTTACATATGCCCAATACTGATGTCCAGTATCAGTCCGGACTATGAAATCACTTGTCCAAGATTCTTTTATTCTGTCCAATTTCTTTGCATGGCAATGGTCCCAGAAAGTTTTACGAAAAGTTTTTGACCTCCAATATTTCAGTGTTTATTCTTGTAGCTATGTTGACAAATCGTCTTCATTCTCCTTGAATATGACTGGTAAATTGGTATACTTTGATACCGATTTACCAGTCATAGCTTGAGAGGTGGAGAAGTTTTATTTCAGCACAGTTAAATCCAGGCAGAAGTTGCATACTAATATCGATACCTCAGATATGACGTTAGGTCTATGTGACTAGAAAATCAGAATACCGAGTTTCAACAGTTTAGCATTAAAATATATACTTCGAATGACTGATCTGTATGAGGAAATAAGAGTATAAAGGGAGATGCAAAAAGTATGCATGTGCATACACTATGGAGATAAAAACTATTACTACTACTATATATTTCAAAACCTTTTGGATGATAACAAAACTTTTCGAAATAGAGAACAATTGTTTATTCTTTCACTCTTAAATTATTGGAACTACTATTACTAGTTGAAATAATTTGACTCATTCAGATCATTATTATTATTTTATCAATAATCTAACAGGAGATATTTTATAGAGTTAGTAATTCTCAATGCGTTAACTACTTTTTGTAGCCAAATATTGCATTGAGCTGGTGGTTAGAACACTTGTCACTAAAGCAGACCATCGGGTGGTTCGGTTTTCAGTATTGCAATTTCGTTGTGAATCATTATATTAGTTCAAAAATTATTGTTCTGTGATATGTACTGCCAGGAGTGGAACTTGGGAATGGCTGTTTCGATAGGGATTTTCAACAGTTTTCTTATTCCTGTGGCATATATGTTATTATCATGGCATATATAACAGATATGTCGTAATAAATATATTATTGAGAGGGTACTCGGCTGTCATTGCAAGGCTGGATATGGAACTTGATCAACAAAGTACTTTGATTTTGTTGGGCACGCAGTAGTATTTCTGCAAGCATTTTTTAGTGGACCTTTCTTATTTGTTTTCTTTCAAATGCGGCCAAAGTCCAATGGAGATCACACTGTTGAAGTCAAATCAGCTGGCGAGCCCCGTGATAACGAGGAGGAGGTCTCAGGAGACGATGTCTACTTCGATCCAATAATTACGTTACCGCTGATCGAAGTATCAAACAATGAGGAGGATGAAACTGAAATGATCAAATTGTTCGTACTTGTCCCAAATTAAATAACTCATTTTATTACCCCCATCAATGATAAATGATACATGTTCGTCATGAATTAATCATCGCTATTGTCTTAGGAGGGCCAAGCTGTATCGCTATGACTCATCGTGCAGTCCGGCTGAGTGGAAAGAACGTGGCACTGGAGAGGTCAAGCTGTTGAGGCACAAAACGAAACACACGGTCAGGGTAGTCATGCGTCGAGACAAAACACTCAAGATTTGCGCTAATCACTTTGTAACGCCTTGGATGGAGCTCAAACCAAATTGCGGTAGTGATCGCGCTTGGGTGTGGAGCGTACTTGCCGACTTTGCAGACGAGCATCTCACCTCAGAATTACTCGCCATAAGATTCGCGAACGCTGAAAGTTAGTTTTTTTACTTTCGTTTTCTTCCAAGCGCCATTAACCGTTCGGTCAAACGTGTGCATCGTTGGAATGCAATGGATTTTTGTTATCCCCTCGCACTTTCATTTATACATAAAATTTGTTTTTGGCAAATTTTAGATGATCTATCTGCATAAGAATGTCGAGAAAAATTGCGAAAGCCCTGTACGCAAAACCTACGAAGCAAGTTAGAAGGACCTTGACACAAAATTATATTTCTTTACACTCCAACCATGCAAACTTCGATTTCATCGCTAAACTTTACTCTTTCTACTTATTTGTTTCACACGCACATTTAAGGGAAGTTAGGCTGTACCATGTGACATATAAGCGTGAAAGAGGTAACGGGAAAGAAACAGGATTTTGGTAGTAGTCGCAGTTTATTGACTTGCACTTTCAAAGCTCCATACTTCTTTCTCCTCCTTTTCACTTTTTTTATAAGTTAATTTACAATGTCAAAGGGCTATCGAGCATTTTCCTTCACCTCGTGACTAGTCAAATTTGGATTAGATACAGATAATCAAATGTCAGAGGAAAAAAAAATAATCTGTTATTTTTATATTTTCAACCCTTATGGCTAAGGCTTGTGATTAGTGATAATGTAGCTAATTGGTGATTATTGCATCATAAATTACTTAATTACTCAGATTGTTAAGTGGTTTTGTAAAGCATTCCATTTTATGCACCGTAGAGAGCTAAAAACACGAACAACAGGCTGAAACTTCCTTCCATCTCTCTCAGTGACCTTTTGTGGAATATTTCCAAAACTTTCGTAAAACCAAAAGTTTGTTTGTTCACATTTTATTAGATGCGCAACTGTGGAAAGAGGCATTTGAAAAGGCGAAGAAGATTGTCGGCACGGAATGCGAGATTTATGCAGGTAAATCGAATCCCGAGGACAAGGACGATGAGAGCGACAGCGACACTTGCAGTTACGCTACGTACAGTGACAGCAGTGAGAAAGAGGAAAATGAAAAGGTGTCCAACAAGACCGAGACGGTGATGGACGGCGGTGAGAAAAAGCCAAATGACGAAAGTACTGAAGAGGTGACGGAAGGTCTGAAGGAATTGGACGTTGGCACGAATAACGAGAAGGAAGAGGAAACCAAGTAACGATATTGCAATCCGTGATGAGAGCTCTTTGCCAATTACGTGTATCTAAGTAGCGAAAAAAAAATGATAATTACCCACACTGACACACACGCGCGCGCGCGTTGCCACACACCTACACACATCCAAATCCAGAGATTAACACAAAACCAAACATTCCAACGTTACAGGAGAGGACGTTGCGAATGAAATATCGATAAGATTCGTAAGCGGTTGCTATTTTATTCCTATTTACAATGTTGACGAAGATTGTCCAAGGTGTGATTGAGTGGATTTTTCCTTTAATTTGATACGTTAAGTAACGCGTTTAAGAAAAAGTGTGCCGTAAAGTGTTGCCTGTGTCCGTGACTAACGCACCGTATGCCTAGTCTTGTACGTGAGATTGAATGTAATTTATGTTATATTAGGCTTCCTCCAACGTACCCGCCCAGCCGAAACAAAACCGAGCAATTTGTATACCATCGACGAGAGAAGGTTTTAATACCGGCCTCACCTACCCCCTCAAGCTATGTACCTTCTCTCAAACTGCACTGGCATACTTTTTATTCAGACTATTTTTACGTTTATCAATGTTATCATATAATCCGACATTGTCAAATGCTCCATTTGCGCGAAAGGCCGTAATTAATAAATTACCAATCGTTCTTTTTTAAGAATCTTCGTGGTAGCGAGTTTTCTTCTGCGTATTCCTAGTTAGGCCCTACGGGTTACATCATATCCCGATGCGTTCCGCGTCTTTGAAAACTCGATCATTTCAGAAATTCGCAGAGCTAATTTTCGTCAAAAACGTTACATACGTCTTATGGCCATGAATTGTTCTTAGTGACAAACGCTAATGTATTATAAAAGTTTGTAGCTTCCGGATGTTGCGTCCCATACTGAACATACGATTGGCCACCAGCTGAATACCGAAACGGTCACTGCAAGTACATATGGTTTATGTGTGACGCCAAACCTTCAATACCGGTATTTTTAGCCCTGTTATGTCTACTTTTTTTGTATTGGTAAAAAGACTGTCTCGAGGAACGAAATCACCTCTTGAAATAAAGCGCATCACGGACTGATTTATCAGTTTCATCCGAAAGCAGTACACCGATTTCAGTGGAATTGAAATACCACGAAACGACATTCACGTAATGTAGAACGATGAGAAGTCTACTAAGGGTATATTGAAAGACACAAAAAAGAGAGGTTGTATATATCAAGTTCGGTTGACGAAAATTAATCAGCCGCGCGTAGCGCTGCCTAACTTCAATGGCCGCTGAAGCTGCGAGCCGACCGCCCATCTATAATCGTGGGTACAGAAATGTATTTTTTTTATCATTTTGATTAAAAAATGCCAGGCAGAGTATCAATTGGTTAGATGGTCTTTAAAACAACATTCCCAGTAGCAGACAAATTTATTTTCCAATAAGAAATAACAAAAAATCAATATCTATATATTATTGGCTATAGTAGCACGTACGAATTTTTTATGTATCGAATTTTGTAACAATAGTGCACATTCGACAAAATAATCGGTCTTTTGTTAAAAAAAAAAAGCAGCAACTTTTTTATAAATAGGAAGTTTGAATCTATCATTAAATACGAATCTATCATTTTGGGAAAAAGGAAATTGTCGTAAACGGGACAGCATCGTAAGAAAGAAATACTCTGATCTACGGTGAAGTTTTCCGGTCCCGCGATTTTGAAAGTTGAAATAAAACGCGCGTTTTTCATGCCAAGTTTGCCACGAACTACCATCGTTTTTTCCTGACAGCTGCGTACGTGGATGTAAAAAATAATACACTGGCTCTTGGCTCAAAAATTGATATTAAAACTGGATTATTTGAAACTAATACGTGATCGATTATTGAAATATGTGAGAATGCCATACGGTGAAATCAATGGATACGTATCAATTCACGCGTTCAGAGAATTTTCATAATCTCCTGATATCATTTCGAGCTCGGCAGATTTCACTGAATATTCTGGAACTGAAGTCGCCGAATATTTCCACGTAGCACTCGAGCCAATAAAGAGCGGACATTTGGAATAGCAATCCACCGCCAGGATTCTTATTGGGTAACGCAGAATGCGTGGTCGCTTGTGATTGGCTGATGAAAGCGATTCAACGTGAAGAGGAAAGAAGTATAGGTCCAGAAACGATTGAGATCGTGGTTCAGTGTGTGACAAAACAACGGTGCGTCGGGTTCGGTTCCGAGGAAAGGATCGAAATTTCCAAATTTTCAGAGGGCATTTTGTTTGCTCCCCGTTTTTTCCCCAGATACAACTAACGTTTGAGTGTGAAAAGACGAGAGCCATGAAAAAGTTGGCTTTTTTGGCGCTGGGCCTTGTCCTAATTGCCGGTGAGTTACCGCTTCCACAATTTGATATTCGTTGAAATTCTCAGTCGCGTTCATAGATTATTTTCCAAGCATCTATTGACGCCTCCCAAAATCAGATATAGAATTTGTAGTCATTCTTTGGTTGCGCTGCTGCGTATTCATTAGGCATATCGAAATATCTCGGTTGATCGAAAAACCATTTTTCCATTCAGTTTTATGACTTTTTTGCCAATTGAACGAATATAGTAACAAAAAAAGTAACGTGCTCCAGAAATAACGAAGATGAATATGATATTGAAACGAATAACGGCTCACAAATGTTTCTATGATGAGTCCATAGTTAACGATAGGTATTAACCTGCTACCCCAAACTTTGCTCCCAATCACGGTAGCGACGCCTAGAATTTTAAACTGCCTATTCGTTAGCCACGCTAAGACGGCCTGCGAAGAGAGCTTGAAGATACACTGAAGTCCACAAAAATAAATTATAGCCATTCGAGAAATTATAGCGACAAAGTTGTTACGTTCGAGTACAATTTGATAGGTTATGTGTGCTGGTGAAATTTTTCCCTACGCTAATCAATCAGCAAAAAAGAACTTCTATTACAATATTGGACGGAGGGAATTCTGAAGTGAAGAATTATATTTCTTTGTATCATATTTCTTTATATTGCGGTAAAAGTATTTTAATATGCTATCAGCAAAACTCATAAGCCGCCATGCTCTTACTACCTAATCTTAACACAGTATTCGGTAAAAATTTTACTTTACAAAATTAGCATTATCAGGAATTAGTTTAAGTTCATTTTCGAGCATAACTGTTGGCCAAAGTATTCTGTGCTTCAAAAAATATGGATCGTTCTTTCTGTACTGCAAGAATTACCTTTTGTATTCAAATAAGCAAGTCCCCATTTCCCATTGTAGGTATTAACTTTTCCCAGACTATTATACTGATTAGCTCCGACATTGACAATTTGATGTATTTTTCAGGAGTTGCCCGTGCGGATGATGAGGTTATTGATGATGAAGTCGGTACAGTCGATTCACATTTGGGTGCGAGCCGAGATGCGTCTAAAACTGGTGAGTCAACATATTTATAACAACGAAGATATCTAGAATAGCTGGATAATTGTTAGTTTCACTGATGTCCAATTATGTTGCGTGAGACGAAATATCGGATCAAACAACATAATCTAAAGATTGCTGCCATTGCATTTCACCGTAAATATATCGCTTACAACGTCTATCAGCTCTATAGTCGGTTCTGTGTCACTCCTTCAATGTTGTTATAACCAGTTTCATCTAAACCGTACCGTCCCATTTTATAAACTTTTATTTGTTTTCTGTCCACCAGATGACAATGTTGTCCAGAGAGAGGAGGAAGCAATAAAATTGGATGGCCTAAACGTTGCTCAAGTCAAGGAACTGAGAGAAAAAGCTGAAAAGTTTACTTTCCAGACAGAGGTCAATCGTATGATGAAACTCATCATAAATTCTCTGTACAGAAACAAAGAAATTTTCCTCAGAGAATTGATCTCAAACGCATCTGACGCTCTGGACAAGATAAGACTACTCTCACTCACGGACAAGAACGTACTGGATACCAATCCAGAAATGTCGATTAGAATAAAGGCGGATAAAGAGAACAAGATACTCAGTATCACGGATTCCGGTATCGGTATGACCAAAACCGATCTCGTCAATAATCTCGGTACAATCGCAAAATCAGGTACCGCCGAATTTTTGGGAAAAATGCAAGATACCGCGAATGCGCAAGACATGAACGACATGATCGGACAATTCGGCGTCGGCTTCTATTCGGCTTTCCTCGTCGCCCACAAAGTCATCGTAACAACCAAGCACAACGACGATAAACAATATATATGGGAATCAGATAGCAGTAGCTACAGTATCGTCGAGGATCCACGAGGAGATACCCTGAAACGTGGAACAACCATCAGGTAAGCGAATCCATTTCTAATACTTGAAGAGTTGGAACGAATCTTTAAGATCAGTGAGGTTACCATTTCTATTGTTTGACAATATTTTCTTTTATAACATTTAAATCCTTGTATTATAAGATAACGATTCAGATATTTTGTATATTACCATACCAGCATATGTGTTATCCTTTATTGTCCCATAAATCGATATTTTTGGTTCAAAAAATCTCCAATTCATAAATTGATAAGTCTATAGAGATTTATCCACCAATGTGTTTCAAGTAAACAAAGATGTTCTCTGAGTAACGCGAAACATAGGGATAAAACTACTTTATATTTTTCGGAATAAATTAAGTAAACCTGGGCACTCACAACTGTTTGTTCACAAAATAATCGGGGACACAATAACCTCAAACAAAATTTTTAAACATCGTTGAATCATGATGAACAATCGGACAATCTCTAATTCCTCGTCCACTTTGCAGCCTTATCCTGAAGGACGAAGCTCGTGATTTCTTGGAGCCGGACACGATCAAGGGCCTCATAAAGAAGTATTCCCAGTTCATAAACTTCCCAATATATCTGTGGAACAGCAAAACGGTCCAGGTTGAGGAGGAGGAAGACGAAAGCGAGGTGGAGAAGCCAGCGAAAAAGGAAGGGGATGAGGAGGAAGCGCGCGAAAAAGAAGAAGACGAGGATGACGCCAAAGTGGAGGAATCTACCGAGGAGGACAGCGATTCGAAGAAGAAAAAGAAAACGGTCGATAAGACTGTCTGGGACTGGGAGCTCTTGAACGATTCAAAACCCATCTGGACCCTCAAGCCGTCAGAAGTCGAAGAAAAGGATTATGTCGACTTTTACAAGGCACTGACGAAAGACACGCAAGAGCCGCTGGCGAAGGTTCACTTCGTCGCTGAGGGCGAGGTTACGTTTAAGGCATTGCTCTTCGTTCCTAAGGTACAACCGAGCGATAGTTTCAACCGTTACGGCACCAAGGCTGACAATATTAAACTCTTCGTCAGACGAGTCTTCATAACCGATAAAATCAACGACATGATGCCAAACTACCTCTCATTTATTCGTGGTATCGTGGACAGTGACGATTTACCGTTAAACGTTTCTCGCGAAAATCTTCAACAGCACAAACTCATCAAAGTGATAAAAAAGAAATTGATCCGCAAGGTGCTGGACATGATAAAGAAAATTTCGAAGGAAGAATACGAGAAATTCTGGCAGGAATACAGCACGAATATTAAATTGGGAGTTATCGAAGACGCTCAGAATCGTGCCAGGCTAGCAAAGCTTTTACTTTTCAAATCGTCGAAGGAGAATCTTACCAGCCTTGCTGATTACGTTTCACGTATGAAGGAAAACCAAAAAGCCATTTATTACATTGCCGGTGCGAACGAGGCGGAAGTGAAGAAATCGCCTTTCGTCGAGCGACTCGAAAAGAAGGGCTACGAGGTATTGTATCTCACCGAAGCGGTCGACGAATACGCGATCTCGGCGCTGCCGCTCTTCGAAAGCAAGAAATTCCAGAACGTTGCTAAGGAGGGTTTCACCCTCGACGACAGCGAACGCGGCAAGGAACGTATGGAGGAATTAAAGACAACTTTCGAGCCGTTGATCAAGTGGCTGGACGACAAATTGAGTGAGCACATAAGTAAGGCAACAGTCTCGGAACGTCTCACGGATTCGCCGTGCGCACTCATAGCGAGTATGTTCGGTTGGACCGGAAACATGGAGAGACTCGCGGTCTCCAATGCCCATCAGAAGGCTGACGATCCACAGAAAAATTATTATCTCAATCAAAAGAAAACGTTGGAGATCAACCCGCGACATCCGCTCATCAGAGAATTGCTCAGACGCGTCAACGCGGACCCGAGCGACGAGACTGCCAAAGATATCGCCGTTATGATGTTCAAAACAGCTACCCTCAGATCGGGTTACATGCTGCGCGAGACTGCCACCTTTGCCGAGAGCGTTGAGCAGCTCATGAGGAAGACACTCGGCATTCCGCTTGACGAGGCTCCCGAGGAAGAGGAGGAATATGAGGGAGCGGACACCGAAGTCCCCTCGTCTCAAGCATCCAGTCCTGACAACGAGGAGGAAGAAAGGGAGGAAGAGCACGACGAGCTGTGAGCTTCGCTCCTCCCTTCCCCCTGCTCTACATGCAAAATTGTCGATTTATCATGAGGAAACGAGGAAACGCAGCATACATTATGTTGTGCAAAACTCAGATTCTTGTTTCCTTCGAGAGACTGCGACAAACGTTGGAAAATATCCAGACGAATATGGAGCTGTAACGAAACGTATCGCGCGTTCGCGAGATTTCCGTCTCTAACAATGGAGACGCAATATTGAATGGAACCAAGTGCGAGAGGCGTTCAAGGAATTACGTCGAAAAACTTTACTAAATCGAAAATAATTGCGACTAGTTACCCAACATTAGTATATATATATATATATTCACTTCATAAATCATATATATATTTTCACTGTTTATTTCAAAATTCATCGTACTTATTCAAAAAACATCAGAAGATCGACGTTTATTCGCGGACGCACGATTTTGTAGTTATCAGTCGACTTCGTCTTTGGCATCTGCGGCGAGGTTGCCGCACAACATTTTCACAGCGTCATTCCTCCACGCTCTTCGTCGTGGTACCTCTCCCGTTCGAGTTTGTCTATAGTCTTGTAGTGTTCCTTTCGTGAAAGTTTCTTTTTGTAACGATGATTGTCGTGTGTACGATGTGAGATCTGAGCGAATGTATTTGTATAATAAAACAATGAAGACTAAAAATATTCAACATTTATTTAAACTGAACTATTTGTTTTTTGTTCTTTTCTTTCATTGCACATTGTTTTTGTATTTTTGTTTTGAAGTTATACATCGTATGGTGTCGCGCGGTTGCTATCCTACAGAAATGTATTAATTGTTACAAAGCCAAATGCTAACACTGCCATGTTTATATTTATGCCTCTACAATTAAGAATTCTGCTTAAATACGATACTTTTATCGATCAGATTTTTTATTACATACTTTTATAAGTTCGATCCGCAATTTTAAGTTGCGACAAAGATTCCAAAAATTGACCGAGTTACGATGCTTATGTCAAAGATCAGATCATTTTTTGAACTGAGATGACCTGCTCCGTTCTATGCTTTTTGCTCAAAATCCTTTTGTAACATGGTGTAACTCGTATTGCAAAAGTCATTTAATTCCCTTTACAATCGGACACGGAGTGGTTGTTTACGGGTATATCCATTTGAACTTAAATGAATAATGAATTGTTATTTATTAATGATTTTTAAAAATATTAATTAGTCAGTTGTTCAGATAGCTATCTTAATCGGTATTGGTTTAATCTTTTATTTTATCCTTCAACTTTATTCATTTATTAACAATTAAAGTACAACAAATAATTAACGTTTTTGAAGTCAGTGATCGATTTTGTTTGCTCTATCGCTTGTAATTTTCGTAACATAACAAGTTTTTACAAATATTCAGTTTTACGAAAATTGTCTTATCTATTCATATTTAATTTCGGATCACTCTACTTGTTATGAATATCAAAAATTCATAGATGACAAGTCGTTGAGAAAGTGGTAATAAAATTAATATAAACTCTCCTCGATTAAGAAAAAGTAATTCAAGTCACCCGCTAAAGTGTAGTTCCCGCGAGTAGCTTTCGCACTGAGAGGCGCCGCAGAGCTTCTCACAGTTTTTTTTGCTGAACATTTGAGAACGATCGCCATTGGTCGTTCCCACAGCAAGTGACCAATAAATCGAGAAGGTTATAACGGAAACCAATGGTTTTCAGTTCTCTCGTGAGTATCGCGAAAAGAGCGCCGTGTACTGCCTTTTCGCTCTCACCGACCAACCCACCCTCCTCTCTCGACGTCATTCGTAATCAAAGTATATAGTGCGCGTATTATTCGTGTATTACCTACGAAAAGGCTCCACAATGATTCTCGATAATTTAACGTAAGTATGAAAATGAAGAAAATGGCTAAAAGGCGCCTCGAGCTGTGCGGCAAAATAAATCCAGCGGAATCGTTCGCAAAATTATTAATTGGTCGCGATACCGCGCGTGTGATTTTTTTGCGAGAGCGCACACATACGGGGGCAGGCGCGCGCGCGCGTTTTACATGTGTGCATGAGTGTGCATGCGCGCGTGTGTGTGTGTATGAAGAGACACGGGTGTTCCTTCGTGATATTTCGCCATGCCGGCACGATGAATCTTTGTTGAATTTGCTCATTGAAACATCGCTTGACCATCACTTCACAATTTCAATATTCGTCATACCAGTCCTCGGCAAATCTTCAAGTTTGAATCGACATAATTGTCAATCGGTAAATAATTGACTTTGGAGTATTTCCTTGCTCGTACATCCTTTCGAAATGTCGGTCTCGAACAATTTATGCGCTGTGAGGTTAATTTTCGCGAACCTATTGCCAAGCCAGTCGAAAGAGTAGTATGTACTCATACGTACACATTATATATGTCTGTATTTGCATGTATAAACGGGTGTACAAAATTCGTGTCTGCATGTATATCGCACGCATTACAAAATTTTCGCACACGTAAACAGAGAGAAGAATCAATGGCGCCTGAGGGAATAACTCGTAAGATGTTTTCGTAATAATAATTAGAAAATGAAAAACATAAAAATGCTCGACTAAGCGAGAGGATAATTTGAAATTTCGTTCCGTTTTGTTTTTTGCGGAAACTACGATCGAAGATCCATTGTACACTTTTATTTCGGCCACGATGGAAATTACGTTCTACAATTCGATTGTGTTGAGTAATCTGTGTATGCATGTGTGCGACGTAACGTGCAGTCGCATGAGACTGTCTGTGCACGGTTGCAGTCAATCGACAGTGGCTTATTCGAGCATGGATTATTCCGATATTAATTTTTTTTGCCTCATCATTCGAGCCAAAACAATGTAGTTCATCAAAGACTAAATGTGAAAGTTCTGTTGCTTCTTGAAACGAGAATTATTATGGAATTTCTTGTTTGGAAATTCTGTAAGTATTCACATAAAAGTTCCTCCCGCTCAATTTAGTATTTAAAATATCGCGAAGTTGAGGCATTAAAAATTTCGGTGATGCTAACTATTAACATACAAATTATTAGTTTGTTGTATCTGCAGATTTTGGCCTCGCAAATCAAAGCTGGATTCCTTTGCGTTTTAGAGACAACGTTGAAGTCAAAAACCAAATTCTAAGCTCGGACTGAGACATACAGGAACATTAAAAAGCTTCAAAAAAGAGAACAGAGAAAAGCAGAAAAGACAAGTCGTCAAGCAGGAAAGAAAATCGTAACAGCGTGGAATCTAGCCCATTCAGGAATCTACAAAAATTACTTTGGAGACATTCAAGAATTGAGACATCATGGGTATCCAAGACTTGCAAGCCTTTCTAGACAGCAATTGCGTTCAAGGCGGTGCCGTGCCGGTAGATCTTTTCAAAATTGCCCGTCATATGATCATGAAACAACGCACACGCACTGCGAAAGGACAACAGCAACAGCACAATTCAGCCATTCTGCGCCTAGTTTTGGACGGCGAATGTTGCTTGGACCGACTGTACGGCGGATATTTTTCGGGTAAGACTTTATATTTTCAGCCCTGAACAATGACTATGCAATAATGTTCTAATATTTCTTCAAAAGTATCCAGAGACATTTTTTCATGTTAAGTGATAGCAGAGAGTATTGCGACTCAATCTGCATTCAATCGATTAATCAAAGCTGCCCCAGAGACCAAAAATGAATGCATTGTTACTATGTTTTTTGCAAATTATAGCCTGCCGTTTTCAAGGTTATATTTTTAATAATCGTGGGTTTTGCGAGGAACCCTACCAGCGCGCGTTTTAGCTATAAGAAAAAAATGTTAAGTGTACTTCTACGATAAAAACTTCCATGTCATTCCAGAAGATATATTAGAGGAGATATATTAGAATAGGTAACGACGAAACTTAGTGTCAAGCACACTAACCACTAGACCAGTGCACTGGTTGTTCTGTGAATATAATCGTATGTAGACGCAGTAATTTGTATGAATGCTATTGTATTTGTTCAGACTGGGCGTGTGGCGGTCAGTGGAATCGAATGGTCCAGTTTCTCGCTGTTCTTATCCAAGCAACGGAAATCTCCGGTGTCGAATTAGCCGTATATTTCAACGGTTGTCACGAAGCCGCGCGACGAGCGGATTGGATCCAGAACCAGTTAAAGATGAGGATAAAAGTTAATAACGTGAGTTAAGAATTATCCGATATTCCGCCATTTTGTAATTGAGAAAACATGAATTAATTCAGCATGGTGTGATTCATTGACAGGTCTTGAAACACATAACTACGAAAGGAACACCACCTCCGAAAATATGGTGGACCCCACCCGTGTGCTTGCGGACGAGTCTGCGAATGGCTCTTAGGCATTTAAAAGTCGCTGTTGTAAGTAGCTCCGTGTAAGATGTTACAAATTTTCATTGCCGTATGAAATTTATACGATATCGATTATGACTATTTTTCAAATATAGTTGTGTAGCATGGACGATCATCATCAGGAAGTAATCGCGTATTGCCGTGAAAATGGTTACAATGGACTGATCGCCGATGATGCTGAATATGCAGTGTTCGATCCACCTCGTTATTTCTCTTCTGAACAACTGAAACTTACTTACAAGGTATCGAATATAGGCTACCAACAGCATAACTGAGAGTACATTGACTGAACGTTAAAAACTGAAAGTATTAATACTGGAATTTATTGATATCATGAAGATTATGTGGGTCGCTCCAATTGATTAAGATTCGAACAGCCTCTTTTCGTATTTCAAATAATGAGAAACTGATACTTTATTATCAGTTTCTCATTATTTGAAATACATTGAGAAACATTTAATCAAAGTAACTGATATTGAAAATAGGATAAAATTTGTGCAAGATTGCTGATGATATTAATGCTCGATTTCTCATCAATTCTCCTTTCGTTACAGGGTTCCCTCGACACTAAGGAATACATGATTTCCGAATTCATAAAATCAATGGGTATACCAGCAGATAGGCTGTGCATATTTGCCGCTCTTCTTGGCAACTACATATTGACGGAACACGATTTGGTGGACTTTTATAAAAAATTGAATATCAATATTGGTCCTAACAAAACGAACGTTGAACAATTCGTTCGGGCTGTAGCGAATTTCGTCAAGGATCTGCCGTCGAATGAATTGGATGTCGTGGGTCGTAAAGTTTTCGGCAATGTCATCGATCCGAGATATTCGAAGCTTCGACAATCCGTCCAGTATTACATCAATGGGACGAAGGAAGGTTTTTTGCATTACAAACCTATCAAACCGACCAAACGTTAGTATTGATTGATTCATCGACTCCCAATTTTTTGATAATTCCATTTTTATGCCCGATTGGCATTGAATCCTCCCTTACTCGCAGAGAACAACAAGACCGAGACAAAACCAGTACTACAGGTTCAAACAATTGTTCCACCGGAAGCACCGATTGGAACGCCCGAGGTGAACGGTGCTCTGGAAACTTCAAAATTTGCGTCTGAGACTCTCGAGAGCGAACAAGAGAGTCTTAATGCCTATAAGCAAGCTACCGCCAACGCCAAAGCAGCGCCGCAAATTGTCATTGAACCACCGGGTGTACCAGCCCACGTTGACACCGACGGTTTGAAATCCGAAGAAGACCAACGTAAGCAAGGAGCAACGTTTTATTATTTATGCATTTCAATCAATATGATTTTATTTTGAAATCATATCCTTCTACTTATCAGAAAATGGCCACTCGGTGAATGGTATTCATAGTCTTCTGATAAGTTCATCAAGCTCCAGCAGTAGCTCGACCGTCGCTTCGCCTGCTCACATTACTCCGGAGCTCGTGAAGCCGGCTGAAAAGACAACCAGCATACCAAGCACCGTTTCCGAGGTAATGCGAACAGCTTCGGAACGCCACCAGAAGGGATTGATGTCGCCTCAGATATATCAGATACTGACGGCAGGAGAAATAAAACTTCCGGTACTACTCGAGGACGAGAATCATCGCGAGTTTCCTTCCATTCATCTTATCTATCGGCCGGTCAGACAAATGGTGTACGCTATATTGTTCAATCTTCATCATCGTATGTATCTCGCGACTAAGAGCAAGGAAAAGGGCGGTGAGTTCGGGTCAAATTTTTTTTATACGTATGTCAAATATTCTCCCATCTCTTGGATCTCGATAGTAAGATAAGCTCGACTAAATGCGCTTCGAATGCTTCGGTCGCTCGACAGATAGCGAAAAAATTGAAGTCCCGGATGTAATGATCAAAGAATGGGTATGGTCGAAGGCGAATCCCTACCAAACATCGACACTCGTCAAAGCTGAACAAATCGGTTGGGGAGTTCCTACGATTCAGCGTTTATGGTTTGGGTGAGTGTTTTTTTGTTAGTGAAAAGCGACATCCACATTTTTATCCACCTTACATGTTGAGCGTTCTCAAATGATGCATTCAAGATAAGCCAGTAGCGTATTAAATAGTACGTATTGTTAATTTGAGATCGATGAAAAATGAAGTGTGCAATCGTTGCAGCTCTCGAGGGCATCATAGGTATGTCCGATGCTCCTTATTTTTTCGGTGTTGTAATTCGTCTCAGTTCCCGTGTTCCATCCTCCCCTCACGAATCCTTGACGAACGTACGCATTGACATGAAAAAATACATATCGGAAAGACATTTTATAGGCATTGTTTCAATCATGAAATTAACAACTTGAGGTAAGAACTTCGTGGAACGATCAACCAAAAAAAGGGATATTCGATATTAGGGATATTAAATGCGAATCGCTCTCTACGTTTACGCGACACCTAAAGCCTCCGTATTAAATTGATTCAGCGGCATTTTTTTGTGATTCGCAGTACCGGAATCGACGACAAACGACGGCGCCTGAGAGGGTTTCTTACGTGCATGCAATCCGATACTCCGCTCATGTTGAATATATCATACGTTCCCCAACACTTACTCGTCATGGCCTGTGTTCTGAGGTATACGCTATGGTTCTTCATTAGATTTCGATTTGCAAATATTATGTTCCTTGCGTTATGTGTTTAACACTGTTCTATATTTCTTCTTAGATACATCATGACGTTTTCGGACAAAATAAAGATTTTACGTCGCCAAGAACTGGACGCTTTCATCGCACAGGCTTTCTCTGCCGATTTAATGAACACGCAATATTTACAAGATCTCCAGGTATAATTAAATACTTAAGATTATTTTTTATCCCCGTCGAAAATTTTTACGCTCGATGCCAAATATTGATTTCGATTATTTTTTCAGCTTTCCCTAGTAACGCCCCGTGGAGTGCAATTGGCGACACTTTTTATGGCTGGTGTGGAAACGGCGCTCCTCGCGAATGATGCCTGTGGTGCCCCCATACCGTGGCTCATGTGCTGTCCTTGGCTTTACTTCGACGGAAAATTATTCCATCACACCTTGGCTCGTGCTACCATAGCGAAAAATCTACTTGAACTCTGCGGTGGACACATCGAGAGCGTAGTTAAAGTTGAAAGAATGCGAAAAGCTATTCTCGAAGGTGTCAATGTCGTTTTTGCACGACCACCGTTGCCAGTACCACCAGGTAACTTTCTTACATGATTTATCTACTTGCGATGATTGGCATATCGAATTTTTTTACGGTAATACAATATCGAAGCTTTCTATTCTCTCACATCCGATGGATGATTGTCAATGTTTTCTTAACGAGTCTATATAAATTCGAAACCTTCGAAACAATTATTTTTTCAATATCTTTTTCTAATGAGGTATTGAGACGATGAGGACATCTCCCTCTAAGTTCCATACACTTTTTAATTCTTATAATATTTTATAATAATTCTATATTAAAAAACGTTCTGCATCAAAATACTCCGCCGCCTTTTCACATACCAATAATACATGATGTTTCTTCGCGATTAATCGTGTACGTAAAAGGTGGCGATAATGAATGCAGACAATTGCTCCGCAGAGTTCAAATACGATGGGCTATGCGGATCTCAACGCTGCAACAGCTAGATTGGAAAACAAACTAGACTTTGTTTCATAAGAGGTCATGCGTGAAAAATGATTTGCTATTTATTTCTAGCAGGCATCCGTATGGCGGTTCCGCAAAACGTCTTACCAGCTGGTTGCAACGTGAACGATGGTCTTGTACGCGGTCGTGGAAGCGCCAATATCCCACAACGAGGTCTAATCCGAAGACCGATGCCATCTCGCGGCGGACAGCTCGAAATCGCTGGCGTAGTTGTTGGCCAATGGGGAGCAAACTACGGACAACCGGGACGTTTGCCACAGCCGTTGCAAGGACATTCGCGTGCTCGGCTTCCACCGCAGGTAATATATCCTTCGTTTCAACAAAAATGCGTCAATGACAAGTGGTAGTTCAGTTTATACAAAAATTTGCCGTCTTCAGATAACGTCAATCGGAGGCTTGAAGTGGAGCTTTCCACGTGGATTCAATACTTTAGGGCCTCGAGTTTTTCCGACTCGAGCGAACAATCGCGCACCCACGATTGGACGAGGAAAGAAAACACAAATGAAGGTGACAACCGATTCAAAGACTGAGCTTACCGAACGGCGTTGCGATAATGAATGGCGTCTTTGACATACACATTCTTTTTTTATTTTCCCATGACAGGCAACTACTAAAAAGAAGACAACTGTTAAGAAGAATAAGGAAAACGAAAAGAAGGAAAACAAAGCGCTAGGAAATGCGATCGAAGAAAGCAGCGATGAATCACCGTAAATATTAATCACTTGTTTCGAGTCGACATTTTATTGTTGATGCAGAGCTATTCAGGCAACAATGCTTCACAAATTTCTCGAATGTCAGATTGAACATTATGTTTTTGCGTGTCGATAAATATTTACCTTGTTTAATGCTTTTCTTTCAGCGAACCATTGACAAATCTCGCCGCCAAAGAGATAATACCGGTTCCTGGTCAGTTTGACGACGCGGTCGAAAACGGTAAAACGGTGGAAAAGGGTCAAGGAGACGCACCGCTCGTTACGTCGTAAGTGACGAAAATCAACGTTTAAAAAACAAACCCAAAATTGGACTAATAAAAATAAAAATTGACACTATATATACCCGGATGTGACTCAAGACTGCAGCCAATATCGTTACATGTTTATTGAACCGGAGTGCAATTCGAAACCGAACACAAAACTCTTCCGAGTCAGTTGTATCGCGACGCATTGGAACGATACAACCGACGAACTTCAGTTGCGTTGCGGCTCGATGAGCATGTAAAATTCTGGTGGGGCCAAAAAGAAACAAACTACCGTATACAAACTCTACAAGACAAAAGCCAATGACAAGCACCTCGAAGTGCTTTATCAAGAAAGGAGGTGCAAGACAAAATGATGGAAGATTGATAGATCAAGTATCCCGATTTTTTCGCGGGTTCGAAACTGTACTATGTCCTCACTGCCAAAAGTGTGACGCGCTCTACAATTTGAAGAACACGAAACGATATAAGAACGGAAAATTTTAAAGAAGAAGACAAGAAAGGTGAAGAAAGTGGGGGAGAGTAGAGTGAAAGAAGAACGAACGATAATCGTTCTTGTGCCTGCGACGCACTTAAAATGCTGCTCGTGTGACACCGGTAAAAATAACAATGGACTAGACTGATTAGTGTTACGAGAGAGAACCAAGAAGGTGTTAAAGAAACAAACAAACAAAAAACGCTAATTTTACTAACCTTGAAAAAGTCGTCAACTGCTATAAGTATTTAATCATTAAGGAGCGTGTTTATTTTTTTTACGATGATGAAAAATGTATATTTTCCGGTATTATATGAAAACGCCTCGCTTTGTATGGTCCGGGCTCCACGCGCCTTCCAATTACCCTTCACGATGAATAAGAACGAAAAACAAAATTGAGCTCAACATAAATTTGCTTTTTTGCCTAATAAATTTCGTCGGAAATCTCTGAATTTTCTTCCGTTTTCCATTGACACCGTCGCGGCGCGTGAAACCCGGGCATCGCATAGCGTATAGAGACTGATGCTTTTCATATAGGTAAAATATATATTTATACATAACGATCGTTGAATTTCCAAACGTGCTTGGAGACGTATCTGACAAATAATTATTATGCCCGTTTGGAGATACAACGGTGTATTATTTAGGATAGGATGTGTTTCCCCTCTAGCGAATTATACGTACGTTGATGATCGAGTGATTGCTGAGTGCACGTCGCGCAAAGCTCATCTTTTCTATGCTTACGGGTAGCATAGGGGATAAAAAACAGGCGAAGATAAGTGATAGGAAAGGAGACAGTGAAGGAAAAGAAGTTTTCGAATACATATTATTTATGATAATCTTATTATGAATGCTACTAATAATTGGAGCGAGAAAGCGAAACCGAGAAGAGAGAATGCAGAGCAGAGTGCAGGTGCGAGAAAGAGTAATAGGAAGACTTGGGGTATGAAAGAAAAATTCCTGTGTCTCAAAATTGCGTTTGCTTGTGAAAAAGAGCGCGTGTGTAGTATAATCCGTGCGTGCAGACATTTGTGTGTGAATGTATGTATATGTATATATGCATACATGTGGATGTGTATTTATTTGCGGTCCCATCGAGACACGTAGTGAAAGAGTCAAACGTATTGAACGTTTAGCAATTGCGGACGATCGAGCCTTATACGATAATAATACCCGTGAGCGAAATTGTATCATTATATTTGACGACTGAATCGAAATCTTCAAGTTTGAAGATGGTGTAAGGAGAAAAATTGTATTGACTGCTTTTATGGTCGATTTCGAAATTCACCCGGCAAGCAATTGAATTCGGTCTTTATTCTCGAATTTAAACGAAAACGATATGCGCACGTAGCGCTAAAAAATCGCAAACGATTAGTGACGTATGAAAAGAAATGACGTGATTGCCGTTCGCAACAGAACATGTCATGAATGTGGAATTTAAGAGACACGACTAATTGTAATGAATAAATCGAGAACGAGCGAAAGTTTTCGAAAAACAGAGAAGAACGCAAGCGATAAATGAGAGAATGATAACCGCCGTTACACGAGATAATATAATTGAAGAGATGAAGAATTTAAAGTGTTATATTTTTGTAGATTTGTTATTGCGTGAAATGCATTGAGACGATGAAGAAAACTTTATAGTGAATCACGAGGATAGTGGGAGTCGCCACCGGTGTTGGTGATAACGAACTATATTCGGTTTTCCTCTATTTTTTTTTCTTCATTTTTGCCGTCGAAGAGGAGAGAGAGAGAGAGAGAAATAACGAAAGCAGCCGCAGTTGTTGAGCGAATAACGGAAATCTAATTCATTCTCGAGCATACGCGAAACTTATGAGGATACGAAAAATAGATGAAAAGTCTGGATCAAAATCCACTCTTTCCGGAGCATTGACAGCGACATAGGTAGAGTTTTAAACTTGCCTGCTTACGATAAAGCGATGAAAGATTCGAAAAATATGTGTGTTGACATCAGTAGCATTGTAAAAACCTCCAATGAAACAAAAAAAAACAATCGTTTGCCAGTATAACGTACAGGGGTGGACGTAAAATGGCAGGCGATTTGCGAAAACAAAGCAGAGAACAAATATGCACTACATCGAGCGACATTCGTCTTTTTATTTTCTTCATTTTGTTCAGTTGAAAAATCCCCGAACGCGCATACAAAGACGAGTAAACGAAACCAGGAAAGAAGATATTAGTCGTTTCGAGTTCTGCATACGAACCAAAAGAAAAATCGGTGAATCAGTTTGAACGGCAAATTGAAAAATTGAAGCTAAACTTCAATGTAGAGTTTATTAAATTTGTCACTCGAGGTCACAGCTTTCGCTTCAGAAATGGCAAAATATATGTAACAACAAAAAAAAAGAATGATTAAAAAGACCAAAATCAATTCTCTTGACATCACGTATACTTCTTGAACAGAATGAAATAATAAAAACATAAATGAATAGTCAAGAAAAATGTGAAACGTTGCAATGATTTTAAGCTACTGAGGGAAAAAAAATCGTAATCTATAGTCAGTTGCCGCTGCGCTGATTAACAAGCTTGCAATATGAAAAGAAAAATTCGAATCACTTCCGTCGAGTATTCGATACTTGGTTAAAATACGAGAAGAAAAATAAAGATCGCAGAGCGAAGGAAAAAGTAAACTAAAAACTGGGACGTAAAAACATTGTAAGAATGCCAGGAGAGTTCAAGTTGATCCACATTACGTAAACCGGAAATGTTTAGACAGCGATATATTACATGCATATGTAACTCGATTGACAGAATGATTATTGACAAAGGAAAAACAATGAAAAAAAAACTGAATAAAAGAAATGAACTCACGACGTAATGAGAAGAAAAGAAAAAAAAACAGGCGCGTTGAGGGTGCCTGATTTTTTTCGTTGTACCCGCGTAGTACAGGGGCCCACTACACTTATCTGCGACTCGTTTTATAATGAAAAACACAACTACGAGACAAACAAAAATTACAACAATTATAATATATTGTATCTTGTACTTTTGACTGTCCGTGAAAAGAAAAAAAGTGTACTCGGAGAGAAATGCATACGATACTTTTGATATATCGTTCGTCTAACCAATGATAACTCGATTTCTTTTCTTCTTATTCACGGACAGGCGATATATAAATGTATTTACGTGTCACGAAGCTCCGCTATAGACTGTCTTATGGAGCAATTAGTTTGCGAAACTCATTCTTTTTCATCGAGATTGCCTCGTTACATTTTACAATCGTGGTATCTACTTTGTGAAAGATCCTCGAAATTTTTTTTTCCTTTTTATTTATGCTATCGCCTCGTAGAACGCTGATAAAAAGTAACATTTGAGGGATCATATTCAATTTTTTCTTTGTTTGCATAGTTTTTTTTCAAAATATATTAATTGTGAAACGCATAGAAAACAATAAGACCCCGCCAGTTGTCGTAACCTTTATTTTTATCATGGTGAGCGGTTGAATTTTTCTTTCCACAACAGTTGGAATGTACCATTAAATTAGATTTGCAGCTTGTATAAATATTTTGCGCTGTCGATGGACCGCCCCGATTCAGCTCTGAGTTAAAGAGATTACAAAAACGAGACAACATTGAGGGTTTAAATTGTAAGACTTACTGATTTGCTTTTTCACTTAAGTTATCGCTTTACGATTTTTAAATATCAAGTATAACAAGAAAATACGTAAAAAATATGAAAAAAAATGATAGAATCACAAAATGTACTACTGTAGTAATGTGCTGGCAAAAAAAGTAACATTTAATGAAAAAAAACACACACTATTGATGTAGTTCAAAAAGCACACGTGGGCCCCGTATTTATAATGTTCTTATTAAATATTACATAAAAAATATATTCCGCTATTAATTTTTCGTAGCTAAAGGACAAAACAAAAACAAAAAAAAAATAAGATGCGATCGACAACGCGCGCAAACAAGCAAAACAAATTTTTGTTCGTTGTAAGTTTGCTCAACCGATCGATTTCTCCATTTGTGTTTATACATTTCTTTCTGTTATATTTGTGAATGTAATTAAAACGAAAGAAAAATATATATAATGCGATGCGCTGTCAATATAAAAATTACACAAAATCGAAATCCCAATTGAAAAAAAAAAACGAATGGATGAATATAATAAGCAAAAAAGGTTCCAAAAGTAGAAACGATGGGGCGATCTCCCCTGGAATTCACAATTCATCGATTTATCAAAAACTGTAAACTAACCCATGTAACTCGTAATAAGCTATTCTGCGTATACTTGTGTCTTGTAGTGTCAAGCGGAGCTGATTCCGTGCTTTTCGCAGCTTTTTTTGTCGAACGCCTGGACAAATTTGAAATATTCGTACCAAAACGCAAAACAAGCTTTGCCTATGGCTGAAATAAAATCTGGAAGCTCGACGTGGATGAAATTGAAGCGATGATCACGAGAGAGAGAGAGAGAGAGAGAGAGAGACAGACAGACAGACAGACAGAGAAAGAAGATGAGAATCAGTGCTGGCAAAACACACTACATGGCGAATCACTGACACTTATTGGAAATTAAAAGAAAACGAAAAGAATTCAATCCAGAACCCTTTAATGGAAAATACACATGTTTGGAATGTAGAGAATACTTATTCATATTCAATATCCAATAAAAACGATGTAAACGTGATGAGTATTAAAAATATTCGACAGATATCCAACTTCTATTGATTTAATTTGTATATTAGTAATGTTATTCTTTAATATAAAATATTGAGTGTAGCTTCGAGGAATTTGATCCCTGGCGTAAGTCGACGTATCCCACACGTTCTGCATACTATCGCAACACCGAGTCGTCTTGTCATAATTTTTTAGCCTGAACACGTCTTATAGTTAGTTAATGGCTAATATAGGTACGTGGAAGTAAGGATGATATTGATCGTTTGAAGTATCGATCGTTCAAAGCGAAAAAAATGGTCAACATTCTCGGAAGATTTGACATTTATTATATCGTGTTTTCCCGAGGGACATACAGTAATTTTCGTTCGCAATTTCTTGCAATTTTAATTCATCGCGTTATTCCGTTTGCTTCAGGATCACCAAGTTTTGCACAACAATGGTGAAAATAATGGTCCAATAGTCCGCATGAAACGAAGTGCTCCCCTGGCTAACAGCAGTGAGTGACTGTACCTTAATCTTCCTTAAGCTAGGCAGTTGTTGGTACTCAGGCTCGACGAAATAAAAAATATCTTACGCAATTACTATAAAATGCAATCGTCAGTGACTAGCAGATGTCTTTCAGCGTCATGAGTGTTTATCCCAGTCATTTTGTGAATGGGATAAACGTAAAGATTACGCTTATATTCTTCTATGTTGCTTATGTAATAATTGACCGGCTTTTTCATCTTTTCGCTCGGTAGATCGCCCAAATATTGCAGCGGGTAATCCACTCTGCTACCGTACTCCGGAGTAGAAGCATCTAATAACAATTATGTACAAACATAAAGGTTAGTTCCATTAATTATTAAAATTAAGATCGGCTCATTCTCTTTGATAAATTTACATTTAAATTTTGATAAATTGAGTAGAAACGAGCGGAAAAAAAGAAGCCCATTAAGGACATGTGGCACACGTCTGGTCAAAACAGAACATATTTCGAACAAAGGAAGATATAGCCGTCGTTCAACGGAGAACCAGTATCTCTTCATTTTTCCGAAAAATCAACTGTTCCAGAAAGTCTTAAGTATCTGTAATTTAGGTATTTCTCCCACACTCATGACAGATCGATCGATGTCACACTTGACCTTAAGAAATATAGATATTTCATGGTTATGTATATATTGAATGAAAATTCAACTTCCAAGGTTCCACAAAGGCCAACGTATAAGATTGGAAGCGAGAGTAAAATGGGACAGTAATTGCAATGCGATATACTCACGATTCTTTCTCGTATCAGATTCTGCGGTTTTGTTCTTCGTAGAAAGTTTAGATTCTTCCTTTGTCTGGCCGTTACAGCCGACAATCTGAAAGCTCAATTTACGTAAATTTGATCCTCCCAATGTGTGCCTTTTCATCCACTCTCTCAAATCTTCGATTTTGATGTCGTTGATAACTTCGACTTCTCGTGCAAGTCTGTCGAAAACGTATTCGCCCGACGAGATCTCATTCCAGTTCTTGTCAACGTCTTCCTTGAGATGTATGTCCGTGCATTGTTTGACTTTCGTCAATGCCTCTTTGATCGTCTGTAATTCTTCATCGGACATCTCATCGAGTGTCTTTTTGAGGGACTCCAGGAATGCCTCGATCCTCTCATCAACGTGTTCCGTGGTGTATTTGTCAGCTTGGAAGCACACGCTAATCGAATAACCAAGAATGCCAAAGGTATCCCGTACGAGGCAGAAAACGTTGTAGCCCAATTGTTCCTGCGTTCTTAGCTGGTTGAATAGCGGCTCTTCCATGATCATCTGGCAAGAATCATCATGGTTATACATTTTATCGACATTTCAAAGGATTTTGTAGATAACAGCGTGTACGTTAGAAACGCCGAATTGTATTTCACGTACGATCATCAGCTCTATTAAGACAGCCTCTTTGCACGATGTACCACCCGATTGATAGTAATTCATCACGTTAGAGTTTGAATCAGTAGCGTTGAAGTTCTTCACTCTGCAGCAACGTTCGCCAAGTGAAATTTGCATTACTCTACGATTCGGCGTAGTGTTTGGCAAAATAAGCCCGCAGTTCAGAATCTCGATGCATTTTTTTGCATTATCAATAGCATCTTCCGCGGTCATGTTTCCCTGAACCAGGCACTTGGTGTATATGTGATTCGTGAAGTGTTTCGCAAAGGTTCGCATTTGTTCGAACTGGATGCCGGAAATAGCTGCATGCTTGTCGAGAGAGGACCAATGGACGAGCATCAGTAGTGACAATCTGACGTCCCTGAAAAATTACGAGTGCCCGTTACGCCAACTATCCACACAATGATAATAAACTATTTTATTAAATGGCATCGTCTAAACTTACTTGACCAGTTTACTGGGTTTCAAGAATGTGTTGTAATACGCTTTCAGTTGTTCCTCTTTCATCACATCGAATAAATCTTCCGTAACTAGGCTCGAAAAATTCGCAATGTACTTCGTGATAATCATCAGCAACAGCTAAAATGTTTCAGCAGCATCTCCAGTTTGTTTAACGATATTTTACAATGAAAATAATCACCACTTTGGAAACTGAGATTCCTTGATCTCGCTTTCCAACTTACTTACTTAAAACGTAACTTAGTAAGGTAAAACTCACAGGCAACTTTTGATTGAAACCATGCACTTTGACTATCAACCCAATTTCGCTGGGAAGTATCGCATGGTTCAATTCAGCCGCGGTGGCCGGATAAAGTTCCTCCATCAGTAATTGTTTCAGAATTGACACAAAGAGATCCAACATAGCCGCACTGATACAAGAATAGTACAGATTAAACTATGATTCAAGACGTTGCCATGGCAATTCGTAGATTTCGACTCACTTTTCCGGTGAACCCTGTGGTAAAGGCGACACATAATGGAAATTCATGTAGCATTCGGGGAGTCCGAATTCCGTGTCAGGCTTATACCAAACTTCGCAGAGCGAATCTTCGTGTATTTTAGCCGGATATTCCGGTGGCGTCTCGGGCTTCGGTATTAGAGCAAAATCTTCGGTAACGAAAATATTAGGCTCCGGCAAATGGAAGTCCGGGAACGGTTCTATGGTCTGCCAACGTTTTATCCAATCTGTTGGTATCTCGATATCGGTATATTTTGTTTTGAACCACGGTTCGATTTTATCGAATTCATCCTCGTTAAATTTCTTATCAAATATTATGATGTTAACGTTCTCCGGTGCCAGGGAATCCATGCATGATTTTATCGAGGCCGGATCGTACTCGAAATAAAGGTCACTGCCGGTTATGTAATCGGCTGGTGCGTAAAAATGCATGTTCTCGCACAAATCCTCTACGTACTCGTCAGGCGGTGTCTCGACTGCAAATCTACGAGAATCGATCAGTAATTTAAAAAATAACTCAACCTATCTAAAATCAAGTTGAAAACCATGCAGGGTTTCGAAACTTTAGAGTACTTGAAACAATTTAGTAAATAATGCGGTAAGTAAATTAAATACGTAAGTTTCTTTCAGTATACGAAATTATCATAAGTCTGGTAATGTCTTTAACTTCCTAACAAATGCGTTACCTAAAATTAGTTTCCTCAATTTTGTGAATCTCGTCGTAAATACGTTTTTGAGGGCCTTTGCTTCTGACAAGATTGATGTAAGCATAAACGGCGTCGAGCACCTCCTTCAGGTGCTTGTGACCCTCGTCGGTGAGTACGAGGGAAAGGCTGAAGAGGGCGTACATCGAGCTATGTTCGAAACCACTCTCGCCATTTCCACTGAATACGTCCAGGCACCACATTTTTTTCCGCAAATAGCTGATTAAAGAGCCTTTGCCCTCGTGACCGATTATCCACGAGACGTATTGATGAGGCTTGCTCTTGTAAAGGTGAAGCAGCGACGGCATTGTCCAAGTTAACTCGACCTGATCAATCACAAGGATTATATTAGTCTCAAATGATAGACAAGACAATTATACAAAATGTGGCGGTAAACGTACCTGGCAAACGTCTTTGATCGGTTTAACTTTGTAAATCCTATGAAATCGTGGCGTGTGGAACGATTTGGTGCCTTTGAATTCGTCAAAATTTGTAGCTGGTAAGGCATTACTCGGTACATTCGAAAAGCATTCTTTGACATATTCTTCCAGAGTGTCGAGAGGCATTCTTGCCTACTTACAAATAATGAGAGATTAATACAAGAGATGATAAACTTTGCAAACATTTTGTATCTCAGTGTTGTCCATAAAGAATCGATCTCTTTCCAACCTGTAACGCAACAGTCATTCGATGGGCGCTGTAATGACGTTCCCGAAATTTGTGTAATTCTTCGTAGAGTTTATCGTCCGCGATATTGTCGCGTAGAGTCACAAGATTTCCCCACACGAATTTGGTCGCCGGATGGCCCGGCATCGCTAAGCTACTGAAAAGCTGTTCCTTCCTGTGGAAATCGGACGGCAGCGCCATCTGAAATTCTATTCGGCATAGCACCTTTAACGTAGCACAGGCGTTGAGACCTGTCAGAAAAAAAGAACAAACGATGCTCCAAATCTTACCACTCTCTACCGCCTCTCTTTCCCGAGTTATGGCATCACGCTTCATTAGTGGACTTATGAAAAATTGAGCAAAGCGATCGAGAGCACTGTGCAGAAATTTCTCTTGGATTTCAAAGAAGAAAGTTGTCTGCTCGCACTCTGTATACGCGTTGTCCGAACCACCATGTTTTTTTATAAATGCGTCGAAGTCATTTTCCTAAAATCGCGAAACGATTATGGCGTTTCATATTATGGCCCTTTGTTGATGCACATTTCGTGTAGAATATTCGACAGAAATCTCTCGTACCTGTGGGTACTTCTTGGATCCCATAAATACCATGTGCTCCAAAAAATGTGCCATGCCTGGAACTTCTGGAGGATCACTGAAACTTCCAACACCAATGCACAATCCGCAAGCTGCCTGGAAGTAATACCACACATACAAGCACACTCACATACGAGTCAATATAGTATGGTTATCAGGTTATTTATGGATAATAAAACAATATTGTGTAATTAGTATTTTATTAGTACCCAGTATTAATGATAGAATTTTCGCCTGCTCATGGAATATGTTTGGTCAGTTAAAATTCCGAAGTCTTGAACTCTTATGAAAGTGCAAAATTTCGTACAATAAACTATGACTGTTTGGATATGCTAATACTTTGCTAAAAGAATCTATAACTTCCATGTACCATGAATTTTAAAGATAAGCCAAATACTTTCGTGAATTGTATTTAAGATTGATGCTTAGCTTATATTTTTCTACCAAAGAAGCATCTAAATAACTAGCAGGCCTGTAATAGAAGACAACTGTTGCAAGCTTATGCTACCCACCGCACAACAACATTGTCGTTCATCTGTAAGGATCTTTATAGGACAGAAATTTGAGTATGTGTATGTCCATACATACACACGGAACAATTCGGAAATGAGCGCCACAAGAGCATTTGCAATAACTAACATTTCTATACATGGCGTGCAAGATATTTGTCAAATCATAAACGAATGACTACAACTTGTAATTCCCACGGGTATCCTAAAATATGTGATTGAATCAAATGGACTGAGGTTTCAAAATTTGTATTTTGAATATGGCTATGCAGCTCTTCTCCTCTCAAAGTCGAAACATTCACCAAACTTTTCATTTCACATCATTTCCTTCATGGCTGTCATATGGTAATGCAATTTACTTTTTTCCTTCAATTCAAAATATTTGATGAAATGGGCGATTTGTCTATTAATTTGACAGGGTCTAGTCAAATTTTATTCAATTTTAAAGAGTTGATTCGGGAATCCGTGGAAATAAAAAATCCGGACTGGCCATACCGATCAGGCCAGGATAAGGTTGCCTTTTAAAGGTTTTCTGAATATCTGATGGAAATGATTGACTCTAACTTTGCACTTTTATATAAATTTATGTAAATGTATCCATGTCTTATTAAGAGATAATCTGCATTCGTGGAAGAACTCAAATTGTGGGAAAAAACTCTTATTTACATTTAACAAAAGCTTATATTCAAATCAGATTTGCGAATGATTTTTGTATATACATAAAAAATATTTAATATGAAGGTCTTCTTTTCAGAAATTGCTACAATCCTCCATCATCAGTTTATCAATATCATTTTTTGTTACCATAAGGAATCTTCTGGTTACATTGTATTTTCTACTCACCATCTTTTCTTCTCTCTTCATTTTTTTCACCTCGCAATCACCTCCATCTTCATTGTCATTCTGATCGACTTCACTGCCATCATATTCATCATCTTCCTCATCTGACCCACTTTCATCTTCATCATCGTCATCTTCCGAACTGCCTCCATCTTTCTCACTTTCGGTATCACGGTCCTGATCTTCTTTTTCTTCTTCTTCGTGAGAATGGTCACCCTGAGAGGAAACTGGGCTAGGGTCCGAGATCAACAACGCAGTAAGACCATTCGGTAGTTTAATAACCCTGGATGAAAGAAGGAATTGATAATGTTGACTTCAATGGTTTGAAAATATCAATAAGACATGAAAGACAAATAACGATATAAAAAATTTCATGTCCTATGTGTAAGATGTTTCTTCCATAAGGCAATTACTATTTTTTATTATCTTACCTATATTCTTTTTTATCATTTTCTGATTTAACTGGTGGTTCAAGATATTCGACCTTGATTTTCGAAAAGTCATAAGAAACTTTATTCGTCTTGTCTTCGGAGTGTCGCGTATTGTCATCATCGGCACTTAGGTTATGGTCGTCACCAGCACTTGCTCCCGACCCGTTATTCGGCTTCACCATTTCGGTGTACTTGTGACTTATCTTGAGCTTTTTCTTTGGTGGAGCTTGCAAAAGTCTCCTTGGAATCATACGATAGTCGCTTGTATTTTTATGTGTTTTATAGATACTCGCGGTTATAAATTTCAACAAAAACGGACCTCCGAGTACATAACGCGCATACCTGTCACAACCAGAAAACATCGATTTGTGAGAAACTGTACTAAATATTTTAGCTTTTCGCATAGTACAGTAGTTCTGGTCTTCGTCAGCAGATGGTGCAACGTTCTGGGAACACCCGTCCAGGCAGAAGCCACACCCCTAATGAAAATCTGTGAGATATACGAGTCCGATAGCAAGCGACATATCCCTACGGCACACCATGGAAGAAGTGGAAAGGTACGCTGTGCAGTACGGAACTGGTAAGATAACTCACATGCGCTTTTCAGTATACGTATCCTCATGTTGGTACACGCTCAGATCCAGTGGCGCGCAATTGGAGAATTCTTGGCTGGACGGCAGTTCTGACAATGACATACGTCGCCAGCAATTTTCGATGCTTTGCAATAAAGGGCTATATTTTCAGATTATTCGCTCATATGTAAGTCCAAGACAACGTCGAGTAACAAAGAAAAACAAATTATGACGTTATCGCGATCGTAGCTTGTTTACTCATGCAATGATAAGTTGGTTTGCCTTACTCGTCTTGAGGAAAGTGCTCTAGGAAAACTATCTTCCGAACAATTAGTCAGATTTCATTAATAAAGGGTGTACTGAACAGTTTCGATAGGTCGGATAAAAAGGCGAGAACTAGAATTTTAAACCAACGCTAGATGATTGTATATTCAACAACACTATAATAAAATTTCGTTGCTCAATCCTTTCTAACCACAATAAAAAAAAATCGGTTGAAAGTATCGAAATAGGTACATTTCGCAGTACTAGACCCATTGAATATTTTTCAAACAAGGTCCGTGCAATCATAAAATATAGATAAAGCTATTTCATGTTCAACCCTCAAAATATCAGTTCAGTTAAATGTCAGAATAGTAATTAAGTTTACGCTGAGTCGATGCGATATGGTCATATATTTATTCACCTCGCTAATCAGGATCTAATGAAATTTCAAATTCCGATGGCTCAGGGAAAAGTAAGAGTTTGCACTATAATGCCAAAACATGTTTATTTCGGTTTCGTCTGAAAATGTAGGATCTGTGGGAGCGCCACTGCTGTAACGCTTCAATTTAAAATTATATATACATGCGCACAATAATGGCGGAGGGACTCCCCTGATTCGATGTAGAGCGATTGTAACTAAAGAAGATATCGTGGACACATTTGATTGCGAAGTCCGGTAACGATTTGCGCCTGAAACCAAGGAATATTTGCCAAAAGACGTTACGGCGAATAAAACCAGAAGGGGACCGAATTAATCACAACAAGACAGCTGCGACGCATAACAATGCCGAAAAAAAGTAAAAAGAAAGACAAGGATCCCGGAAGTACCAGAAACAGGGTTAGCAATTCCGAAGTATGCCCTTTTATAATTTTACGCCTGATATAATTACCTGCAAGAAAAAATGCATACTTAGCTATACCTCATACTTAGGTCGGATCGGATGTTCCATCGCCACAGAATTGTAAAGTCCAGTATCTCGAAAATCCCATTCAACCGGATACGGATCCCAATCAATACCGGTAACAATGCATTCATGAAAATGAAGTTATTATCTTACAATATTCTAAGTTAACAAAGTGCCAGTGGATTTATAAGAATGTATGGTCACAGCTATGGCAGTGAATGGGATTGGGAGTCTTCGTGGATTTTGTACGCTGGACCGTAGTTCATGAAGTTCTTAGCACTTTGGTTCTAAGTCACAAAGGATACTGATTTGTTCTGGGCTCTAACATGTACCGAAAAGATTGAATCTGTATTTGACATCCATATGTTTTTATGAAAATAATATTGAATTTGAAGTTGTACCAATGAGAAAATAGGGGATAGCATTGGCAGCGAAGGAAGAGAATCGAAACAAAATACATGTTTAGTTTCTCATTAATCTTATTTGACCAAAATATTCTAAGCTGATCGGTGTTAATTTAAAAGGAAATGTTAACCTACCTAGTCCTTGGTATTTCTTTCATAGACTAGTGGATATTCAATACACTGTAACATTCAGAAAGTCAAGAACTTCGATTAGACCTACCTCCGACAAATAGTAGAAACTAGTATCCTTTGATGCTTTAAATGTTAAATATCAAATTCTTATAGTTTTGTATGTTTTTACAGAGTCATTGTATTGCCCAATGGCTTAGTAGCACTGTTAATTTCTTGTCCTGCTGATCCTTCCGTCAAGAAAGGTAAATTTGAGTGTAGTGGCCGATATTACATTTGGTTGGCATTATTCTGCTTGTGATTTATCTTATAAATGATGCCCCTATTTCTTTCATAAACAAAGAAAAATTACATTGCAACTTTCCTACAGACGACCACACAGCACCGACCACAACCATAGATCTTTCACAGAATCGTGAATTGATGTTCCCTCCCAAGGAAGAGCGTACCAAAAATTCTGTACGTCAAAGAGCATTGAACACAAATATTTATCCATTTCGTACCTGTGGAGGAAATTGCATATTCTTGAAATTCTGTCTTGAAGTAGATTGGTTAAAGATGAGTCTTTGGGATCAATTATGGATCTTACTTTTTAGTCCCAAAGTCATTAAAATTGAGTTAAGTTATTCAAACATGATAAGTTTTGAGAAATATCTTATAGCATTATTTTAATCGCACAGAATTAAATATTCTTTTGTTACACAATTTGCATCCAGTAGAGTAAGTCCTCCTGGGTCTATATTGAAGAACAGGCTCATGCAAGATCAATAACCATCTTCGAAAGTTTGCCTGACAAGGTCTCAGTATTAACAGTACTAGTAAAATAAAAATGTTTCCTTTTCAGCAGGACAGTTACTTTGCGCTGTGTAGTCTGTGCGTAAATGCTGGCTTCTTCAGCGATCCACGTCAGTTGGCAGGTGCATCTCGATTACTAGGCGCAGCCATCGTCGATCTAGCATTGACGAATAAACTTGAGGTAAATATACTTTTTGAATAAGAATGGCAGCTATTAAACTTCCCCCTATTTTCTAATTCAATACGTTTCAGATGTCGAGCGAATGTAAAAATATCCTGAGACGAACGGGTGCTTGCACATTTATCGCCCATAGCGAAGCAACGATTTTCAACATCAGAGTCAATCATCGTGGGTATCACGAGGCCCTAAAACGCTTAGCGCAGTCTTTCGAAAGCATAACTATACCGAAACGCCAGATGGAAGCTGGTCGAGGAAAAGTCATACAGTACACAATTACATGAATCAACGATTCTACTTATATTACTATTATTACAGCTTTCTCGACAATCGTAATTGATGTGTTATTCTTTGTTGTTTTGCTAATGGGATTCAGAATTATGGACCTATTACAACGTGGCCCCACAATAGATGAGGAATATCAGGCACATATAATTAGCCAATGCGTTCCAAGAAGACATCCGGCAAAGACATTTGACAAAAATTATCTGGAAAGCGTTCCCCACTTAGGCGTGGACAAAATACACCGAGAGGTGCAAAAATTTCGGAAGCGTCATTATAGCGCGCATCGTATGACTGTTGTAATGAAGGTACGTGACGAAAGCACGGGAGAACGAAAGCGATTTTGTTGCAAACAAATTTCGATAATTGGAATCTGAAATATTGCGAGAGAGGGAGAAAGAGTCTTCCAGAAAATGGACAAAGTTGGTAACAAGTAGCGATGAAAATAATACGTGTGATATTCTAAACCTCAGAACGTGAAACATAATTTAAAAAACTGAAATGTCGAAACCAAGCTTTTCGTTGAACCCGTTTTGTTAGTAAAAAACATACGGCAAATGATTGATAAAAATGTAACCTTAATGCTGAAGATAATTGAAGAAAAAGTTATCAATTCTATGATAAAAATATTTATCTTAAATATTTATATAGAAAATTCACAGTGTGTATGTTTTTACAGTTTGTTTTAGCTCGGGTTTCTCTTTTTTTAGCTGTATTTGTTAATGATACTGAAGTGTGCATCTTCAAAACGCTACGGACCTTTAGATACACTTCTTGTTTCAAAATTATTTTTGCTGATGTTGATTGTGTATCTCCAATTCAGAGTCTTAGAAAATAATTACGAGTGCTTCGTCGCTAAAATCGGCCAAAAGAAATTTCAGGAACTCGGCAATTCAGATATTGCAAACTCTGATTAAATCGTTTCCTTGTTACAGGCGGTGCTTTCACTGGATACGTTGGAAACTTACGCGAAAGAATGTTTTTCCAACATAGCGAATAACAGTCTACCACCTCAAGTCTTCGATCCGTACAATTTTGCAAATTCCGTCGAAAATGCAAAATTTCGAAGAATATGGTGCGTAAATGCGTCTTCTCAATGTGACACGGTATGTACTTTTTGTAATGATACCAAAATTGTTATGCCGACACTAGATTATCGGCGATGATTTCTTCCGCTGTAAATTGCGTTTACGTTAGCTGGGTTATTTGAATAACAGGTATACGTCAAATGGATACTGCCGCCATCGAGTTGGCTCTATAGAACGAAGTCGCTCGAGTTTCTTAGTTGGCTATTCAGCTACGGTGGTGCGGGCTCGTTAATCAGTTATCTCGAGGCAAAAAAGTGGGCAACGGAGGTTCGTGGCAAAGTTGTCAATGAAGCTGCATGGAACACTTCGCTGTACAGCACTCTTGAAGTTTCGGTAACATTGACACCAATCGGCAACTCCGAAAACAAACTCGATGTTCTCGACGCGATATTTTCTTACGTCAATTTTTTGAGAAGAGAACGACCGCCAAAAAGTATCTACGACGAAATACGGATAATAAAAAATGCCGAATTCAGGTTAGGGAAGTTTCGTTTAGAAATTTCTTCATTTTTTCTCATTCCCTATCTTAATTGAAAATGTGGACTACCAGTTTTATAGAGTTTGGTTAAAAAATTAAAACCACTCGTACAAAAATTGTACGCGCTCTGATCCCATTGAATTTAGCAGCTGCAATAATCGATATAATAAGAATTTACAACTGCGATCGAATTTTCCTAAACATTATTGGCAAATACGAAAAGGACAATGAAAAAGCGTTTCCGTCAAATAACCGTTCGCAAATAAATTTTTATAGATACCAACAGGCTGATTCACGCACTATTGAAGATCTGATCGAAGACATGCATCGCTATCCATCCACCGATTACCTCGCTGCGCCGTTCCTTTGGTACGAATATGATCCAGTATCGCTATCGACTTGCTTGGATCTGATGACACCTACAAAAGCTTGTATCGTGTTGACTGACGATTATTTCGGTGAGAACTTCGAAGCCCAGTTCGCTGGCCTCCGTCGGAATGATGACTGCACAGATATTCCGGAAAATTGGATCGACCGATGGCAGAAACTCGAGCCGTTGCTTGACTTCACCCTACCGGAACATAACATCTTTTGCCCCGACGACTTGAGCATAATCGATGGGCCCACGGTTCTTCATAAATACCCGATCAAGGTGCACTCTGACAATATGGCCGAAGTATGGTACAAATTTGACTCGACACTTCGAATGCCCAAGTGTCGAATGAACTTTTGTTTCCGGAGTCCTCTTCCACTTGAATCTCCGGATAAGTAAATATTCATATTTTCAAGCAAACAAGCGCTTCAAAGCGAACACTCTCGATCCAATGGTTCGATATTTCCAGTGCGGCAATGCTGGACTTGCTCGCCCCAATCCTCGAGGAGTTGACGTATAATGAGCTGTATCCTGCAAGCGTAGCTGGATTATCATATAAGATCAAGTCTTCCTATTTGGGGTTGGAAGTTAGCCTGAACGGTTTTACTCAAAAACTTCCGGTAAAAAAACGGAAAAAAGTTCGTTTCAAAACGAGTACACGGCGATTAATCAAATTTTAAAAATTATAGCTGCTGGCTGAAACCTTAGCGCGATCGATATCAAAGAGTTATCACTCTTTGACGAAAGGCTCATTTGAATCGAAGAAGAACGCAGTACTCTGTCAATACAGCGAGAACTTCCTTATTGACGAAAACCTGGCGAAGTACCGTTTAACTGTGACGTTGCGGAAATACGAAATATCGATTTTCAAAAGAAAACTGTTTAACTTGTAATATTTTTCAAGGGACATCACTCAGTCAATTTTGATAACTGGAAAATGGACCGATGTTGAAAAGCACGCGGCACTGACCTGCCTCCCGTTCGAGAGATTTCAACATTTCATGGAGCATTTCGCCGATCATATTTACACCAAATGTCTCGTAGAGGGAAACATGGCGGAGGCTGATGCGGTCGAAACTGTTCGTAAAGTCGTTGAGGTATCGCGGTACGGACTTCCGACGCGAGATATCATGTCGCCACCCAAAACAAACAGAATACCACGTGGCAATCATTGTTGCACAATCAAATCCATGCGACCTAATACCGCAGACGTGACTATTGAGTATTACTATCAATTCAATAATGATTCATTTGAATTGAGGTACATACTCCATTATCTTATGGTATGTAATCTCAGCACAGGCTCCATCATGTTTATGGAGATTTGCTTCCTAACGCGAGTGTTTTGCATCGTTATAGGTGTCGACCATGGTTACCAGTTTAGGGATCCCTGGTACAGCGGATATTCCAATGATAGGCGATCTCACAGACAATTACAAAAACGGCCTCAGCCATTACAATCTCAGATTTACCGTTCCCGGTAGATCGACCATTGACGCAAATAGAATTACGTCGCTTAACGCGGAGATGGAATTAAAACTAATTACGGCGCAGAAACGTTTTAAACACTTTGTAAACAGTGATAATTGGAACCTCATAAAAGAAGACTTTGTTAAACCATTCCGCAAATCAGTCGCTGAGTCTCCCAACACATTTGAGAAGTATTGGGAAGACATTTTAAACGGTGAATGTAGTTTCGACAGTCATTCGCGCCGGATTGAGGCTGGACGTAAACTGCATCAAGCAAATGTTCACGAATGGTTCAAATATATTACGAATAAACCGAATATTTGCAAGCTGACTGTACAAGTTATCGGCGCGAATTATAAGCGGGATGAATTTTTAACTGTAAACAGTCAGTCAGCTAAGCCTACTGTCGGACCGAACAATATTCGTGAGTATCCTGTTTAATGTCCAGTAAAGTGTTTCAGTTTTCTGTATGCTCGTAATAATGCTCGTAAAGTTTCTAGACAGCCGACTTTGCGATTTTGGTTATTTATTGTTGAACAAAAATGGTAAACTTCAGAATGAACGTCGATAGATCGTACGATAAGAATAAACAGGTTCAGGGATTTGAACGTTTTGATTGCTCTATGGAAAAGACTGAGTCGCGTAAAATGAAAATTGTAATGGTGGCTATGGACGTGGCTGAACGGCCTTGACCTTTCAACGACCTTTTGTCTTCGCCGAATCATTCTCTATCCCATCGCAAAATTATCAGAATATCTTTTCGTCAGAAATTTTCGTCTCTAACACAGATATTTGCAAGGACATTACGACTAACCGAAGAGATCGACATTTTGTTGATCAGACTTATTTAGTAATCTGTTTTTTTTCAGCTATCCATCGGCTGCAGTATTTGATCGAACAGGTAGGAGGAAATAAGTCCTCCAACTCCATCACTGATATAAATGAATTCAGGAAAAATCTCGAAGCTGTGTCGTAAATTTGACTTCGCAGTAAACGAAGATGGGTCTTCGAAAAGACACACAAGAATAGTTTTAAAATGAGTTATATTATTTTTGTTGAATTCGCTACAGATCACGTCCTTAGCGATTTATGCAATTGCGTTTAAATCCAACGTTCTCCGTTATTTTGAGTTATTCATTATCGAAAAGCGTAAAAAAGCTGTTTATTTTGTTGCTACAGTTACTTCATGTCTCCATATATCTCTACATCTCCGATGTATTATTTACGTAAGACTCCACGTGTGTTACAATGAAGATACATAAATATAGAAGGGATTGCGCTCCGAAAAGTGCTATTTAAAAAAGCCATATTCTTTTTCTTTAATATCTTTCCCTCAGTGTTTTTACATTAAGATTTAGATTGGCGATTTTCGCTGTTTTCCATATTTTAATCAACGTTGCGTTAAGCTCGTTTGTTTTTTTCATCGAATTTTCAGAGTGCGTACTTTTTAGACTACAGTTTTTATAATACAGGGAACGGTTACAAACAGATCGCGGCTGTATTTTTTACGTCATTAACATATTCAAGAAAAACGAATTTAGTCGTGTGAATATTTTCAACCTCCGATACAACTTAAAACTTATATAAAAATGGAGTATAACTATTTCGCTACCAAAACTCTTAAAGCAATCTTTTTTGCTTGTGCAATATTTAAGTGAGGGTGAAAAGCGCCTCCGGTACGCATGCGTTTTTCATAGTTTCCGCAATCATTGTACAAATTTACTAGACGTGTGTTTAGTGTGTACTTGATCTACCTGAGTTAGCTCATTCGTGTAAGCAAAGTGCTTTTACAAATGTTTGTATTGTCGGAATTAAAAGATGTCGTTAGAATACCACCATGGAAATTCAAGCGAAAATTGAACGACGCTATAGCCGATGAATTGAACCGAAAACTTGCTAACAAGGTATTGTAATATACGAATTTTCTTGCTTTTTTGAAGCGATTCCTAACCTCAAACTTTTCACGTCCGTACGTGTTTAAAAAAATACATTTCAAAAATGTCGTGCGATCTTTCTACAATTTAATCAGTACGATGAACAAACAAATTTATTGGCTATTATTTCGAAATATGGTGCAATGGTAATTTTGACAGTATCTTACGAGAATTTTTAGAGGTTATATTCGTTGTTGTATACAAAGTTTTTGTTGGTTCCTTGCGGTCATTTATTGAATACCGCCAAAATTTGCTTCCTTTTTCTGATATTTCAACGAGTTGCAAAAAATGAATTCTTTGATGGCATAACATATTTTTATACGACCGCATTATTACAGGTTTATTTGAATGTGGGGCTTTGCATAGCCCTACATGATATTACGAAAATTGAGGAATCCTATATATTCCCTGGTGATGGATCGTCTCACACAAAAGTCATTTTCCGGTTTATTGTATTCCGCCCTTTCATGGAAGAAGTACTGCTTGGGAAAATTAGGAGCTGCAGTGCGGATGGTGTGCACGGTAATGTCCTGATATCCAACTTGTGACCAATATCGAGTCGCAGATTCGATCACAGAGTGGCTTTGCCATCAATCATGATTTCTCTGATGAAAAATAATTTTCCAGAGTTCTTTGTAAACTTCTCGAAATGTATTCAACAATTTTCTCTTCTCGTGCGTTTTCAGTGACGCTAGGGTTTTTTGAGGATATAATAATTCCTCCTCACAAGCTTCAACATCCCTCGAGATTCGATCAAACCGAGCAGGCTTGGGTATGGGAATATGATGCTGGTGACGGTCAGAAGCACGACCTTTTCATGGATGCAGGTATTGCAGGCTTGGCTCATCACAAGCTAAACGAATGGAATTACCAATTGTCCATGTGTTAAAGGTGAAGTTATTCGGTTCCGTGTGGTGAGCGAAAGCTTCGTGGAAACTCTACCGACAGGACCAGTAGTGCCCGGAGAAGGTGTTGAAAAACCTGAAGCAAGTGGAATTTCACCCTACACTTTGGGGGTAAACTAAGTGATGTATCAACGAACTGAAAATGGTCTGAAACATTATGCTAACAGGAACTATTGGTTGCAGGCTGCGATTGACGAGCCGGGTCTTGGTTTGCTCACATGGTGGGAAAATGCTTGAGGCGATATTCATACGAGAATTTGAGAAAACTCGATGCATACGTGTTTCCTTCAATTCCACAAATGGAGACTTCATTCACCGTGCTCGAAAATAGAAAAGTTACAAAACGTGCGGCTTGATCGTAAGAAGTGCATACGACGTACTTGTACTCCTTTTCAACGTTTAATATCAATGCCATGATTTCCACGACGGGATATACATTCTTAATACGTTACTCGTCCGTCGGCGAAAGTGACGACGTTGCTCAGGATGTTTCTTCAAATGTACCGGTACCGTTTTGAACGCATGAGGGGTCTCATAAAAATCCGTCGAGTGATCAGTGGTATTATTATTTGTACAATATATACAAAAAAAACCCTGCGGGCTCAGGGAGCGTGCGAGGACATGTCACGCTGAAAACTAAACGAATTGTCGTTAAATCCATCGACGATGATAATAATAACAAATATTATTCTAGTGTTTTTCTTTTCTAGCGCTCCATAAAAATTACAGTGATCGTCTATCGAAGTTTCTATCGTAAAAATGATACAGCAAATATCGTACATCATTCATAATAATATTATTGATTCAAACAAATTATCTGACGTTCATCTGCTTACAGTAATATCGCGTAACGATTCTACCGTCTCGTTACGATTCACGAATTACGAATAATCAACAACGACATTTCAATTACGCGATCCATCAATCATTTATTCTATAAAGTCAAATTCCAAATTAATCATAAGCGAGTGAACGATTCAACATCCATTTGCCGCGTATTTATTGATATTCAACAGCGACCAAAAGTGTATCATACATTGTCCGGATTTCCATAAATGTTTTGACAATTAATTTAGAATTTGATTGAATTGTAGGATTGACGATTCGACAGCGGGCGCCCCAGAATCACACACATACCATTCTTTCTCCCAACACAATAATATCAGCAATAATAATATTAATAATGATAATAATATCGACGATGAAGTTCGCTTTATTCGCAAACGTTTTCTTTTGCAATAATTACTTAACAACGACGATGAATCAACGAGGAGAATATTTCTAAAAAAAATTGGACACAATTTTGCAAAGGAATTATCTCTTGCTCCTTCTTTCTTCTCCAAAATTTCACAGAGATACACGTGAACATTAAGATAAACTGGAACTACCAGAATTTTATTTTCGTTAATTCTTCGCCTTGAGAAAGTTCGGACGATTCAATGTGGACGAATGTACTCGTGCTCATTGCACGCGTAAGAATCGAAATAAACATTTGTCATTTCGCTCAGTCGGTGAAAAGCAAATTCAAAAGACGAGTTACGCTGCGCGGCCTATACTCAATTATCGGAAGCATTCATTTGGTCGAACTTTCTCAAAATCGAAGGTACGTAATAATACATACGTGTCGCGACTGTAATGTATTTTGTTTTTCGTGTTGCGTGATGAGGGTACAATAATTCGTGTAGGTGTAAAATGACGATATCTTAATACATTTTGAAAACCGGAATATTCCGTTATTCCCATCGTCCGCTTTAGGTAAACGTTCCCATGATTTTCTTTGGGTTTGTACGCGTTCGGTTGTCTTTTTTCTTTATTCTTAAACCTCGGAAGTTTCGAGCGTGCCGCATAATACGATATTTGCAGACTGCGCGATGAGAATTCTATTAGCTTTTTAGGTACGATTTGGAATGTTTCTGTTTTGTTCGTTATTCATGTACTTCGTGTGGCCTCCACGGGCCCGCCAGGGTAGATATAATTTTATTTCAATAATTTTTTTTTCATCTTTCTTCAGTACTTTATCTATAAAGCGAAGTTTGACCGGCGCTCCTAATCTGCTCTGCAAAGGACCAATGTTCGCGACTCCGAAGGTTACGATTGCCCTCGCGTACGTATCTCCGCGCGTTTAAACACGGGCGCCAAGCTCATCCACGAATACGCGGACACTTAACTGTCCATATTTATACCTCCTAAAACGCGTGATTTGTCACGAGCCGCACTCTGGCTCTTCAAATGCAACGCAAATCCTATCTCACTCTCAGAGTGCCCGAACAACATTTTTGCGGAGAAAATAAGCCTAACGTCCACACTCGTGCGATGCGCAGCTTCATCAAAGACAAAAAACAAACAACCGAACGATGCGTACAGACTCTTTGAGCAAATGCAAACGCACGCATCGTCGAGGTATACGTTATATAAGTGCCAATTAGTCGGATAATTAGGATGCAACGCGTTGATAATTGGGAGATAACGGAGATAGGAGGCCTATCTTTGTTAGCTTGGATAGTTGAGAGATAACAAAGATAGAACGCCAATCTTCGTTACCTTGGGTAACAAAGGTACGGCATAAAGATTTGAATACGTTTGGACGATAGGTCGATCCTCTCTACAAATATCTTGTTTTTCTATTTTTTTTTTGTTTTGTTTTTTTGTATGTTTTTATACGTTCGCGCGAGTTATCGATTTCCGTTTATATCGTGGGACATTCTTCCCTCTAAACTTTTCAAACGAATTGAAACACGAACGTACATTATAAATTTATCACAGTCCTAACCGTCGTGTGTGTCGCGATCATTATTTCTTTTTTTTTTGTCTTCCCTTTTTCATTCTCGTATACAGTATAACAGTTTAATTATCGTTACTGAAACGCGATTCGCACTTCTGGCGATATATAACTACTATTTATACGATCTGTTTTGCTTTATTTTTTGTTTGTTTGTTCTTGTCTGCTATGACACACCTGTTTTTTTTTTTGTTGATGCTCGCGCGAATTTTAAGCTCTACGCGCTATTCTTCTAGGGCACTTGTTAGTTTTTGCCTGTTTTATTTTTGTCTCCTTACACACGAAGCTGCTCTGTTAAATGCGGCATTATGCGTGAAAGTGTAAAAACGTAACATTGCCGCGCTCTCTTTTTGGATTGTTTCTGTTACTCATTCGCATTATCAATCGAGCATTCGACGGAGCGCTGTGGAAACGAAAAACATTTCTGGGGCACACGTCGTAAAAAGTGGGAAATTCGAGGGATGTCAAAAAAAAAAAGAAAAACAAAAACAGAACGATGCTTCCACCGCAATTTGCCTCGTTCGCGCACCTCTTTTCGATCATCGCGTATTGCTTTGCGATTTTTTTTCTCGCTTGGAAAATTGACTTCTTGGCGAATTCTCTCACTCTATTACGAGACAACGTGGTAAATGCTCCCGCAGGTAATCGAATAATTCGCGTGACGTGCCCGGGCAGTTTGTCAACTCGAGCTCGTGGAGATGACGAAGCTGGATGAGACTCGACAGCCCGCTGCTCGTTAATAATGGACAGCCTGAAAATGTTCAAAGATAAATTATAGAAATCCGTTCGGATATTTGCTTATTGGGTAATATCAAACGGGAAACCTGTTTCAAGTCGATTTACGATATTGATCTTTGAAAAGTCAATAAACGTGTGTAAAAAAAAAGTAATTCAACGTGAGGGGTAGCCCGATAGAACTGCGCGCCAAAAATGGTCGAAACCTTTTTTTTCAATTTTTGTCTACATTCATAATTATTAAAATATTGTAAATTAAAAACGCCCTTGAAAGGAACCTTCTTCGTCATAATTTTTTGTTAATACATTCATATCACGGACCACGTTTACAAAACAAAAACAATAGACTTTTTTAATATTTCAAGCACTCCAGCCAAAAACTTTTGAAAAGCGGAAATTTAATTGCTTTGCTCGTTACAGCAGCCGGGCAGAATATCAAGGAAACGTATACACTGTTTCGTAGTCAAGGACGCATATTGTTCGCATGCAACGCTTCATTGACATCCGTCCAGTTCTGCCATACGGAACAATAAACAAACGTGTGAAACGGACGCTGAATGTTTCGTTTCTAAAGTACAGTAATAAGAGCTGTACGAAGGACAAAAACGTTAAAACAATAGTCTAGTTGTTTCACCAGCTACGGAGAGTACTTGAAGAGATCTCATTCCACACAAATGTTGAAGACCAAAATCTCGCAGTTGGGAGCACCATCGCAGAAACAAAGCGCTGAGAGAACCCATCGTCGATATATAGCCAACTCCGATATCGGTCACGTGGACGCACCTAAACGAAAAGGATAAATGTATTTCATAAAATTTAAAGTTTATTTTCTTACCATTTTTTAAATAACGTTCATGATTTTATCACTTTTGGATAATGCCCTACTTATGTATAATGGTCAACGGTGATCATCTTTGGATTTTTAAATATTCGATCATTCAAATTTGAGCCAGAGGGCGTTTTGCAATTGGTGCAATTATTTGTAAATTTATTTATCAATTTGCGTACGTCGTCTACCATGTTCGAAGCGTGTTCCATTGTTCTTTCATCCACATCGGACAGATCGTTTTGCGACGAACGTTTTTTTTCAACTGATGAAGTTTGAAATGAAAATCTGAAGTTGTATCTGCCGAAAACTTACTAAAGTTATTTTATTTCTATAGTTCTAGTTGTTTCTATAGTTCGATAGTTCTAGTTATTCTTTCTTTCATTATTTAAATATACCTAAGCGGGTATTCGGCACAAGCACCTTTAAATAAAACAAAGCTCGTCACAAAACTAATCATCCAACGTAGATGACAAAATCATGGAAGATACTTCGAACATTGCATTTCGACGAAAAATCAGTATCAAATAGTATATACGAACACCGCGTTTTTGTATTTTCCGGTTAAATTATTCAAATCGTTATTACAAACTCCGAACAATGAATCAACCACGATAACGAATGAAACTATCGTATACTATGGATCGACATAAAAGGAAGGAAAACAAAGTCAGAAATTAAAAACTGTTTAACAATCGCGTTAATTTACGATTGAGCGAATGAATTTATTGACACGACAAATCGATATAGATTTTCAGACTACGACTCCACAGCCGATTATTCATCGCGATAAATGTATATAATTGGCAATTGATACGACTCGTCTCTATAGACGCGGTGATTTACATAATTCGTGGGATTGCGCCAGGAGTCGATCGTTGAACGAATAATAAATAAACAATAATAATGGGGAATAAAGCAGCCGGGACGGAAAAGCTAGTACGGGGCTACAACCAGTCAACGTTGAAACGAGACCCGCTTTTCGTGGTTGAATTGAATTCCTCGACGCGCAGTGGACGCTCGATTAGCCATCGTGGCAAAGTTTCAATTGGCTCGAGCCTAAACCGCGATCTTTCAAGAAGCCAAAGAATCGCTTGCCCTCCCTAACCCTCGGTCTGTTTAAACATTCACGAGCGACGAAACAAAAAGAAAAAAACAAATTCTTGCATTCCAATTCCCGACATTTAACGAGGTTGAATTTATTTGTCGACTAGCCTGTAAACGTCGAGCTTTGTAAAATCTTTTCAAATTCGAAACTCTTCGTAATAAATAAATTGATTTTATTGTTTTTTTGTGAAGAATTCTTTCGTCATTGATAAGAATGGTCGATAAGATTTTCCATTTATTTACCAATGAAATAGCTTTTGTTAAGAAGTCTGTACTTTTGACGCGAATGTATCGCTAATTTTCAGGACTTATAAATAAATAGATTTAACGCACACAAAAATATTATCCGTTAAAAAGTTTAGGGACAAAGGAAGCTCGTGTAAAAAACTACACGAAATAGATTCGTTCCGAAACGAATGGGACACTTTCAAAGATGAATGTATCCCCAAAATAAAAAACAATCTACATATTTTCGTTCGCGCGAGGATGCAAAATTTTTGGCGAGTTCGCAAAGCGGACGAAGAATCACTCGAGTCTTCTGTGATCCTAAATCTCGCAAAGCTGATTTATCGAACGTGATTGTTGTGACGGGGTCTTTCGTAGTAAACGTCAAACTTGCGATGACAAGATTGAGATAGCGAAAATATTCGAGCTCGTGATTTCTGGCAGCGTTCGCGTCTCGAATTTTTGGCAGAGTTACCACGATGGTTTTGTGCTAAACGCGACGATTAATCCGCGAACTTGATTTTCCATTGTCCGTTTAACGCGCCTTTTGAATACCGTCATAAAAATACTATTTCGTTTCTTTCAGTTACAAAAAAAAAAAAAAAAAAAACAAGATATCGGTAAAGAGAAGCGGAAAGTCCGAAAAGTGTCAAAAGCGATACCATCGTCGAAAAAACTTTGTCTCCGTCCAAAAAACGCGGAACGTTGTTTTACCTGTCGAGGGTTAATTCCTCGAGATGATTAAGATCGCACGCGATGTATTCGAGTGCGGCATCGGTGATTCTCGGGCACCAGCTGAGATCGAGCGATCTGAGCCTAGGTAGATTTTCAGCTATGAGCTCTACACCGTCATCCGTAACTTTGCTGCACCCGGATAGCGAAAGAACCGTCAAATTCGGCAAAGAATGAACTGTAACAAGCGATATAAAAAAAAAGAGAAGGTAATAAAGTATAACGAAAGGTGGAACGGACATATCGAATAAATGATGAACGGGACCGGTCGAATGGTATAAATAAAACGATGGAAACTCGAGAGCTCGGCGCGTGGATGAGCTATAGAGTAACGAGAGAGAGAAATCCCGAGTCAACTAGGAAGAGAGACATTCACGGTGACAGCTCATCCTAAGCTAAATAAAGCCTTCTACAATTACTATCTATATTTAATTCAAGGTGTGCTGGGTTTACACACAAACGCATCACAATGATCAACGATCGAAAGGTTTCCCAAATACGACACGCAATTTTAGTTTCACCGCGATGATATTTCCATGTTGAAAAATAAAAAGGAGTTTCAACGAAAACGAGAATTTATTCATTATCGCGGGACGATGAATAAATTACGCAAAAAATTGACGTTTCTTATCAACGCGTTCGCTTCTCGAAATCGTTGATTTTCCTCGTTAACTCGAACGTCGCCAAGTTTTCGCTTTATACTAATTTGCACCAGATACAATCATTCTCCGAACATCTTCACGATTAGATTCAATGTTTTCCCGGCTTTCGCGTGTATTTCCATCACCGATTTTTTTTTTTTTTTGACAGTCGTATGAAATCGAGATAAAAAAGCGGAAGTCCGACTTTCCAAAATAACGATTCCGGTTGGAACGTTTCTGAGCTCAGGTTTACGATCGTGGCGTAATTGGGAATCGAACTTGAAGAATATAGTCCTGAAGACCTCGTCATCAACGTGTTTGTTTTTTAATCGAAGGCGACTATAAACAAACTCGCGATTAGGGGGTTTTGAAGTGTACGTTTAGCGTCGTACATCGAGGCTCACCTATATTAACAACACCGTGATTCGTGAGTTCCCAGCAGGACTGAAGCCTGAGGATACTCAATGAACTGCTCTGCTTAGGGCTGAAGTAACCGAGTGCCGCGTCGGTAACGTGATAAGCCTGTAACGAAAATTCATAGAGGCTAGGTAGGAGTTGGGCGACAGCACCGACGGCTTCGTCAGCGACGTTTATGCAGTCCGAGAGTGACAATGAGACTATCCTCGGTGTTAGACACGCCCATAATCCGGCCTCCGTTATTTCGTTGCAACTCGCCAATTCGAGCTCGAAAAGTGCCTGAAAAAAAAGAAAACAACGAGGATATTATTAGCTTCACCGCGATCGTCATTGAACTACGGCGTTCCACTGTCAATCTGAATCACATCAAATTTGACATTTTCAATTTGTGTGTCTGTAAGTGTTTTTTTTTTACAGAGAGAAACGTTTACCTGAAGATGATCAAGGAGAGCCTCAAGCCCTCGATCGGTAACTACGCAGCCTCTCAAAGAGAGGGAATGCACGTGCCTCTGGGCGAGTGGAAAACTGTGCGTGAGCTCCGGGATATCCTCGTCCGCGGCGCCCTCGAGCACGAGCGAATGAAAGCCTCGCCTAACGAGGGAAGCATAGAGTCTTGTCCTGGAGCCAGCAGCCATTGCACGAGCCTCCCGGCATTTAACCACAGGTACGAGGCCGGCCCAGAATCTTGGTCGCGCGTACAACACGTCTCTCCATCGCGCGCATACCTGCCAATCATTTTTTTATCCATCTCGATAAGTATTCTCGATTCAGAATTTACGTTTATTTTTTTTTTTGTTTTCGATCATATCCAAATTTACGATTCAAAGTCGATCGGTCGATATGGAATGCCCTGGCGAAGGAGGGCCACCGGTTTCATCGATCAATGTTAAAGGACACCGATCTTTTTTTAGTCACCGATCCGTTAGATCAAAGTTCAAACGCGAAGTTTCCGTCACTTCCATCCAATATAGAATACGAGAGGACAAAAAATGTTCGGATCTTAATTATTTCAACACACGAGAATTCACCGACCAAATTTTGAACAGAAATACAGAAATATTTTATTATTCCCCGTAATTGTCAGTCCGATAGCATAATTCATTGTTGTAATAACTCAATGTTGCATTTTTTACAATAATGTTTCAAATTTAATCTTAACGTTGTTTCTTAAGGTTATTTTTGAAGTATAAGCTATCATACTTCATCAATTTCCCAGAAAAAATTGTCAAAGATTTATTTATGATACATTTGCTTTTCCCAATATTTCAGTTCGATCGAGATATACTTTTTTAATGCAATTCCCCATTAAGAATCCAGCAATAAACCGAACAATTTCGAGTTTTTTTTTTGGACAAGATGATATGCTGAAATACTTGGATTTTCAAATGTGCTTATTTCAATAAATATATAAGGGAGTTATACCGTATCGATATAGAAGGGAAGATTGAACTTTGATTGGACGTGACAGCAAAAAAAAGAAAGAAATTATCTCTAGGACCCAACATTATCCCTAGATAACAAAAACGTTTTTCTATGAGAAAAGAGGAACACTCCAGCATTTTAAATAAATATTGTCTTCTTAATTTTCGTCAGTGCAAAATTACTCGTTCAATTAACGAAAAAAATTTGGCAAGAGATTTTTCAAGTAATAAAACATTTGTCCAGAAGAAAGTATATACAAAATACGTCAAAATACGTAGTGATAAAAACTATAAATAGTATTTTGATAAAACAATGTGAAAAAGACTGAAAAAAAATAATGAAAATTTCCTTCGCGGTGGAACTAGAATTAAAACGTGAGTAACATTAACTTTGGATTTTTTTTTGGTCCGTTCTCCCACGTTTCACTCTCGTTAATTATACAAATTGAAACGTGGCCAGATGATTAATACAGCGGAAAAACTTTGAAGCAATTGATACTGACCTGAAGGTCTGATCGTTGCGACGCAATGAAATTTCTATTCTCATTTTTTAATTTCCTTACATCCGTTACTCAACGAAATATTTTTTTTCAGATTTGAATGCTAGGTTATCAGAATAAAGATTTATATAATTATTGAGATATTTAACTCAATATTTCATCAGTGAAAAAAAGAAAATAGAGAAATTTTTAAATTTCTCTAATAATTTTGGTTGCGACGCAACGTTGCGAACTTCGGTCTCATCAATTGATGAATTTACTTCCCGGATCGTTAAAACGATTAATTACGGATAATCGTCGCGTAATCGAATAAATGAAAGATCGTGTCAACCTGCGCGAGGATTCTTCGGTCGTTCGCGTTGAAATATAGAAAGAAACGAGTGAGAAAGTGATCGTCGGACATAAGATGTTCCCAGGAGGAAGGTGGAAAATATCCGCCTGTCCCGCCACTCGCCAATGGTACATTCTTCGTTCGGTTCCTAGATATTCTGGCTCGGGTAGTCGCGTTACTTCCGCTGCTGTTTATGCTCTTGTTGTTGCTCGAGTTAACCGCATTGTTGCCAGGCATTTGGACGCTTCTGCTTGGCTTCTCGGGCGTTGGATTCGCATTGTTTGCACTTTGCAAATTTGTGTACGCCATAGCACCGCCACCGCAAAATACGTTCGTGACACGCTCCATAACGCTCGCCTTTCCACCTCCTGAAATTCATAAAAGCCACTGTAGCGATTCACCGTACCGATTTTTCAACCCCCTTTCATCCCCCGATAAATCAATCGTACGTATAATCGATACTAGGTTTCTTTTCTGTATGGAAATTCATTGAACGAAAGAAGAAACCTAAATACGCCGTGTTCCCGATTTCGACCAATAGTCGGATGGATGATCGATACCTCGCGAACTCGGTTGCCCACTGTCCACTCGGATCGTATGCGCTTCAAACGTCTTCCTGATTAAACGGTAGTTCAAAGCGAATTAAAGTGGCCCGTATCGACGCCGGTTTTTTACAATTTCCCCGTGCCCTTCGTGCGATACGGTTATACGATTAGAACTGGATGACCGCGGCTATTTCCGAACAGCTGAAGATTACGCGTTGCCTCATCAATGAAATGCAGCGAGTTCGGAAGACATCGCAACGAATACAAAGAAACGGAGGTCAATTATTTTTGTTTAGTACTTTTTTATTTTCATATATAAAACCGAACAAACAAGGAAATAGATAAAAAAAAAAGATTGATATCTATATATAAAACTTAAATTTGTACATGTATATACATTTATGTTTTTATGTATAATATTCATACATAAAAATATGAATTTTGATATACATGTACAAATTTCAGTTATATGTATATATATCAATTGTTTTTTTTAATTATTTAGAAATGAAAAGTGTATAACTCGAATCGTGTAACAAAAAATGGAACATTTTTTGTTGCAAATGACCTCTACTACAACCCCTTTGAAGGAATAAGTCGAATTTCCGGTCACCCTGTATATAATATGTAATATTAAATTATAATATATACTATATAAATTTTAATACAAAATTCATTTTTTAGTATATAGAATATAATAAATGAAAATCTATTTTCCGAAATATATGAAAATTAAGTAAACACTCAGCGAATAATCTAAAATCAAACGAAAATAAACCAAGGCACTCAAAATTCCTTTCGTTAAAAACTTTAATTCGAAAAAAAAAATGTCCAGTTCCAATGACAAAATAATAGAAAAAAATAATGTTCATATATCTTTTCATACACATAGCAATTGCTTATCGTCAATCAAAAATAACATATTGCAATTCATTAAATATTAATAAATAATTTTTAAAAAATAACAAAATCGTCTTTTGTTAACCGGTCCGAAGAATCGTTTTTGCTCGTTGAAGAATCCTCGGGCCATTGTACCAATCTCAAACGAGCCAAACGAAAAAATTAAACGATCAAAAGAATTCAATTTCATTGGACTGCAACGAATTTGACGTTGTCTCAATAAATTGCTGCGATAAATCGATACAGCATCGATAGATCGATAGTCCCGTCATGAGAACAAAAAAACATAGTTCTCTAGAAATACAGTAAAGTGCCGCGGAGCGCGCGCGTCGCCAAATGAATAACCTCCAAAATCCGTGTTACGTTTGACACGAGGAGATAGAAATGAAAAGCGTATAACTCGAATCGTGTAAGAAGGCTGCGGGTTCGTCAAGTGCAATCGAAAGAAAGCGTATATTGTATTCCATGTGAATTTCATATCACAGGCTATTAAAGGCGACACAATGTGTCGGGCAGCAATATAATTCAAACAATGAACTCGCGAGTGCACACTCATACCACAAAGCATCAATTCAAGTCCCACAGAAGCTTCGGGAGCTGGAATTCCATTCCTTTTATTACGGTTTATTGATGCTCCAATACAGACTCAAAAACTATATAATACAATTTATACTGCATTAATAGCGGACACGGCCTCGGCTGTTCCTCTTTTTATTTGTGTCAGTCCAAGTTGCGTCATCTACTTTACGCGACTACATTTATTTTAGTATTCGGAGTACACTTTTTCAGCTTTTTAGTTCATGAGTGGGTGCGTTTTCTTTTTTGTTTTCAAATACGTTATTCACGCGTTATCATTTGTCTAGACAAAATATCTAATGGAAAAAAATACTCGATCAAAGTTGTCTATATTTTACGTGATTAACCTACAAATCGCCTTTTGCTTTTTTTTAAGCAAGAATGATAATTCAACAAAGTTTTAATCGCGATAATAATTATTATTGAGTAATAGTAATTTAATCAAAAATATTTTTTAATTTTCTCGTTTTTATTTTTTTCTATAATTTTTTTCACATTCACATTCTATGCATAAAAAAAGCGTCCAAGGGTGAGAATACTCCTTCAAAAATTGGTTGAAAGAAGAAAAAAAAAGATTATAGAACTATTATTATTATATAATACTAATAATAATTATTATTATAATTTTCATTATATAATCTTTTTTGTTTTTCTTTCAATCAATTTTTAAAGGAGTATTCTCACCCTTGGGCGCTTTTTTGGATGAAATATCAATGTGAAAAAATTATAGAAAAAAATAAAAACGAAAAAATTAAAAAATATTTTTACGTGCAACAATTGACGTTGGAAGTCAAAATATTTTTTCTTTTAAAAATTGGTTGAAGGAGGAACAAAAAAGATGATACAATTATTATCATTATTATATGATAATAATAATAATAATAATAATAATAATAATTTTACAATTTTTGTTGTTCTTCTTTCAACCAATTTTGAAAGGAGTTTTTCCACCCTTGGACGTTTTTTGATGTATAAAATTTCAATGTGAAATAAATTATAGAAAAAAATGCAAACGAAAACATGAAAAAATATTATCGTTTTAATTTTTTCGTCGTTATTCTTGTATTTTTTCAAGGCATTAAAAAAATGCAATTCTTGTATTTTTTCAAGGCATTAAAAAAATGCAAGAACAACGTAAAGCAATCGATCAATGATGGAATATCCGTGTACCCTCGCGTATGCCGGAAACGTGCTTTTTCATCACCGTCTTGACGCGCCACCTTCTTTTTTCGTCGTTTCCGAGTGAAATTGAAACTGACGTAGGGATAACGGGGGATGAATTATGAGTTGGTACGAAATGTGGCGCAATAGCGGAGGCAATTAATTACGGATGCACGAACTGCACGAAAAAAAAAAGGAACGAAAAAAATCCTGATTCGGCGATAGGAGAGATTTTATCATTGTGAACGCGCACACAAAGTCCACGAAAATTTGGCAAGGTGCCAATTCTCGTGGATAATGTATGTACCAAAGAGACCGTTCGGACGAATCTGTGTGAAGTGACTTGAAAGTTTCGGCCAGATATACATCCATAAGAAAATGGAACAGTCCGCAACTCTGTATTGCAACGGAACAATTTGTAGCAAATATAGATTTTCAAATACCGTAAGAAATTTTGTTTTCGAAATAAACTCAAAAAATTACGGTTATCGTAATTATTAATTGTTTCTAGTTTTATGTTAACTATAATCGATTTTTCTATTATTATTATTATTATATTCGATTAATGATTAAAAATGGGTAACATCCTTATTATTGTTAATTAATTATTGCATAACATTAATAAACATGCATTCTTCTTAATTCCATTATTTTTGTTATTGTTACTGTTACATTAATCATGTTAATCGAAATTGATAATGTTGGTAGCTGACGATGAATGCAATTGGTGGTTGAAAAAATATCTTTAAAAATTTGTTTATTATCTATTATTAACGAAATATAAATATAATAAATTTAATATTGAATATATGAATTATATAATAATACCAATATAATATAATTAATACAATAAATTATCAATAATAATAAATATAAAATGGATTTAATATTATAAATATTATATTATAATAAACGATATATAATTCTTTGTTTATTATTGTTATATTTATTGTTACTTATAGTTAATTTACATATGTATCGTATTACTCCTGATTTTGTTATTATTGTTGTTGTTGTTGATGTTGATGTCTTATTCATCGAAATCATTGGTGCTAGAAGCTGTCACAATTAATGTAATTCGCGTTTGAAAAAAAATATTTGTTAAAAGCGTTCGGGAATCGAGAAATAAAATTAATTAAACTACAAGTAGTCATAAAAGTATTAAAAATAAACACGAGTCCAGTCGCAATACGTACAAAATTATCGTTTCACTTTAAAAATAATACAATTTTTCGCTTCGATATTAACGGAGGAAACACGAAGGTACGAAAAGAAATAGTAAAAGAGGAGTTCTACGAGAATCTAGGTATTACGGTATCAGTGTCCAATGGGGGTTGGTTAAGGAGGCCTTTATCGATTCCATTGCAGTTACAATAGCGGCCGTCGATATCTCACCGGCCAATCTTTTTTGCCCTTTTTTCCACTCTTTTTCCAAGCGCTCGCGAGACTCCCGAGCAATAACAAAAACTCGGGGTAGAAAAATGTATGCAATTCCGTAATGCGAGCGGATAATTATCGTACCCGTTCGTGAGTTAAACCGTCGATCCCTTCGGGATTAGGAAACGCGAAATAAAAATTTATACGAAAGCAATGGAAATGAAGAAATGGAACGCGAGTTACGAAAAAAAAAAATCAGAAATATAAAAAAGGTACTCGTGACATTGAACGTTGAAGAAAGGTGAAAAGTAACGACAGACATAAGTTCCAGGAAATTTCTTGTGGCTAAATCGATACGAGAGTTAAACCGATCGGGCAAACTTGCACAGTGCCAACGACAATCAAATCGTTTATTTATGAAAAGCACGACTGTGTTGTTTCTGTCAATAATTTAGGTTACATTTTTTTTCTCCGGCCGTAGGGTTACGAAATGTTTGACAAGGTCGAAAAGGACGTCGAAATTACGAAGTTGGAGAAGAGGACTGAGAAAGCCCGAAAGTGGTCACTGGTTCTCGAGGCCTCGTCTCGCATCTGCCAATATAATTTTCTTCGAGTCTTTCATTTTAATATTTTCGATGTTTCGTTGAAAAAAGGATCCGTATCAAATTTTTGTTATTCTCTTTTTCCCCATTATATTGATTCGTATATTTCGATTATACATGATGATGCGGTTATCGAAATCGTAAAACGAACAGTTAGGATAAACTTCGCTTTTGGCAAATACAGTTTTTCCGACACCGAAAGAATTCTTGTAAATAATGTTTTTTTTTTAATCTTAGATTTTTATTGTCGATTTGTGCGAAGAGTGCGCGTGTCAAGTGAAAAGTGTAATCTCAAAGGTTTCGTTTCGACAAAATCAATTTTTCGCTGAGAATAAAAAAAAGTGTTCGTTAATTTTTTAAATTTAATTATAATTGAATTTAAAAAATAAATCGCGAAGGAAAAAGCTCGCGTTTGGCAACATCGTCATTACCAACGCGATGATTCACGCGCATCGCTGGCGACTCTAATTTTGGCAGGGAAAATGTTTTTTTTTTTTTTTTTTTTTTTTTTTTTACCCCCTTTCATAATTTTGAAAGGTGAGAATTTAATTAGCGCGAATTCTCGGCTAAACTGTGAGAAAAGGGAAAATCGTGAGCGTTAGAGTAATTTTTAATGAAAATAAATGATAAACCTGTAACGAATGAATTTATAATGTAAATTACGCTCGGCATGGTGTTTCGACGCGCGAAGTCCAAGTCCATTGATTCTTTTGGTCAATTCGGCGCTGGCCCTCTCGACGACGCCCTGAGCCGATATCGAAGACATAATAAGCTCCGTCTTGTGTATTCAGTCAACGCTGCGTGATTAGCTCTTAGCTTCGAAGTTCCAAGAACGAGCGAACGGGCAAGCGGGGTGTATTCTCTCTCTCTCTCTCTTTCCGTTTCTCCGTGGACCGTTCAACCCCTGCGACCGCTGCCGATTCGTTGCACCGCCAAAAACGTCACCTCCGCAACCTCCTGTCCATCCCTTTTCGACAGCGGCACCATCAAATCCCGAAGAAGAAAATTGAATATCCTCGAGTGCTCGCGAAAGGTTTGAAACGTCACTCAAAGAAAAACGGAATCTTCAATATATTCACAGGACACGCTCGAATCTGCTCTCGTTTCGAGCCGCGTCATATTTCCGGACTGAACGAATTCGCGGGTTCACGAAACTTCTATCTTCTTTCGTCCATGACTTTGCGATCCGCGCGTTACGATTTTTTCCGCTAATAATTCTTCAATAACAAATGACGCGCTACGTTTGTCGACTACCGATCGTTATTTGTTTAGTAAAAAAAAAAGTTTTGCGCAGTCGCGTGTACAAAAATTGAGAGAATTATTTCGTCTTCGACCGCGCCGTTAGCGATACGAGCGCGACGATTGTTTAGCCGTGTGTCGTCGCCGCGTTCACTTTGTTTTGAAAGGCACGCATTGCTCTCTTGCACGCGTTCACTTCGGCCTAGTCGGTGGGTACGATCGTTCGCGACTGCACGATGAGATCTAACCTCGTCGACACACCGTTCAGTCCTCGAGCGATAAACGAAGAAAAATAACGCGTGCGGAGGAACGGAAAAGAACGACACGTTCCACCAGGGCGCAATCAATACTCAACGTTGATGGAAAAGAGTTGCTCGGTCACGCGGTGCACGCGGGGCTGACGCGATATCTTGCGACGTGTTTGCTCGACCGAACGTCACGAACGTTCGGGAAAACACAATTTTCGTTCAACGAGACGGATACGGCGATTATTTTTTTTTTTTTTTTTTTTTTACATGTAGAAAGAGTTAACGAATCGAGTCTCGAGCGATTTAGACTCGAATATGATCAGCCCGACGACCGAACCGCGCACTGAATAACTCGGGGGCTGGAAAATATCCCGATCATTAGGACCGTGAATCGAACGAGTCGTGGCGGATGTGTAGACGGACAAGCTTCTGTGATGCGCATCACTACATGCGAAAACAGCCAGCCTTTCAAACCCCCTTTACTTCCGTCTCACTTCTTTCGAGGGTTCGAACACAAGCCTTTTAACCTTACGCGGTGTTAGAGGGGAGTCGATGCGGGCGTGTGAAGAAAAACAATATCCCCTCTCTTCACACCGATTTTCATTTCTATCGTTATCAATATTGTTCCCGTAATAATTATTATATTTATTTCATTTTTCGGCCACCCGCGTCCGCTCTTGTCCGGGAGGGTTGCAAAGCCGCGCACACACCGAGGGTGGTTTCACCGCGACTGAATCGATATCGCGGTCTCCCACCGACTCGACGTCTCCCCATCCCCTCCCCTCGCGCCTCAAACGCTCAGCCCAACGGCGTGGAAATCCACGTCTTATATATAGCTATCTACCCCCTACGCTCGCCTTCCCCCCCCCCCCTATTCGTTTCCTAATAAACTAAACTTCGCAGGTCCGTGACCCGCCACTCGCCGAGATTCAGTTTCAAATTTTTTCACGCCACGTTTTCACCGCATCGTAATACGTTTTCTCCGGAGTTTTTTCCCCCGTTTGTTGCTTGGCGTGCTTACTCTTTTTTTTCCAGAACTATGAGCTTCACTGGTGTGTACATACGAGCGGAAAAATGTCATAATTGGCGCCTCCCCGTGGGGTAATATTTTCCGATATTCCACTGGTAAATAGTGAGCTTCAACCGGATTTTTTTTTCTGGATATATTGAATTCTCCATTCTGAAGATTCGTGCAAAAAAAGGTGGCAACGTTTCCGGAATGAGGTAAAAAAATTGATGGAATGTACCTGTTATATTCGTATCGTCGCATCAAACGATGCTTTCTCTTTCAATAAAGAAGAAAAAAAGAAACGAAATCCGTAATTATAAAGGAAAGAACATTTCTTTGGCGGTTGGAAGGAACACGGTAGCAGGTTAGAATCCAACCCAAATACGAGTCTGCTCCCACCACACGGGTTAATTTCCCTATTTTTCATATTTTCTAGTCCTTTTGCTTGGACTGTAGATTAAAATAAGACTGTACCAACGATCCGAAACTGGCCGTAGGTGGATGAGCGCCCTCACAACGCAGCGAGCGATAAAAACTTCCGTTTCCGGTTTCTGCACTATCGGCCGAAGTTTGCCCCAGTCCCGAACGGCGTACAATTTGGGGATAAAGACAGAGAGCGTTAGCGGTCGGCATGGATGGGGACCTAGCCCCAATAATAATTATCAGAAGGGTTGTTTCCAGTGTAGGAAAAGTATATTTATTGATTATCACTATGGTGACGAGTTATCAAAAGTGGTTCTTGTGGACAAGTTTTCACGTAGTCACGTGCCACTGTTCCTAGCGCCAGCACAAGAAGAAGAATTAACGAAGGAAGGAACTTAGACTAACTATATACAAGAGAGAGAGAGAGAGAGATCAGAACTGAGCCCGTGGCACGAGGTTTCGCTTCCTCGGCCGGCGAGGCACTGGTGTCGTTAGGCCGGTGACTGTTTTACCGATCAGGCGTTCGAGTGGCACTTCGGTCAAAGCTACCCCCCCTTCAGTACCCTGACTGGGTAAGGAAGAGAACGACACTTTTTAGCAAACTATGACATATGTTTTGAGAGGTTGATCCATTGTTGTCGACCGATAACCCGCGGACTCCTGGGGTTCTGGCTGTGCCGACGTGGACGGCAGTAGTTCGTCCAACAGGTGAGGACTTTCTCGTTGATCTGTTTTAGCAACGAACGCCGGCTTGAGTCAATGGACAGAGATCGCCCTCGTCGCTCCGTTGAGTCGCACGATAAATATTCTTTCGTCAACTCGGTCTACGACCTCGTGAGGAACAGAGTACGGCGGACCGAGTGGTCGTTTGACCGCATCAACGCGAACGAAGACGTGAGAGCAGGTGTACAGTTCCTTGAGAACGAAACATCACGACTTTGTGTGATGGGCCGTTGGAAAGAAGAAGTTAGGGTCGAAGTAGCATGCACAGAAGGCGGTGGCACACGTTTCAGCCTCCATGTTGGTGAGCGGAACGGGGACTGGCCAGTGAGAAAAACGAGTTCCAGGTGAACGTGATCGAACCGATTATGTGCTGGCAAGGAGTATACTTGCATGACCAGTGAATACCATCCTTCTTGATCCCTGGCCAAACGAATTTGCCGCAAATGTGATGAGCGGTTACTTGATCGCGAGGATGTGCAAGGCCATGCAGGACATCAAAGGCGCATCTGGAGAAGCTGGTGGGCAAGTATGGCTGCAGCCAGCCAGTTGACATGTCACAGAAGATGACATGCCCTTCATCGGTGACTCATTGCAGGTTGAGCGATGAGTGTTCGAGCAATGCCTCGAGCTCGCTGTCAGTGGTCTGGGCTTGTCGGTTGGCATCCGAGTTCAAGATTGTCCATGTGACACTGAAACGTATGCGTCGCATTGCGCAGACTGGGTCATATTCCTGGGAACTCAAACTATACCGTCTATCACAGGCAGTAGTAGACTGGGTTTTTACCGTGTAGCTAAATATTTTTCATGAAGGATGTATGGTCAATTCCGCAGTATATCTACTTATTTGTCAAGATTAATTTTGATGTCGAAATGTTAATGCGGGATCATTTCTGTTTGCGTTCTATAATTTCTAATGAAAAAATTATATCAATCTGTATAATAATTTACGATTTTTGATGAAATGAATATGCAATTTGATATTTGTCGCAGAGTACAAGTTGAGCCAAGCAAATAATTTTATTTCTGTCCCGAGAAAATGTGGCAACAAGGCTAGAGTCAGCCATAGCAGTCAGATACAACTGATCATTTCGAGACCTATACATTATCAGGTGCTGCGTTGCCACATTTACGCGCCTAATATCGATGCAGCGTGATCAACTCTATCATATATTTCAAATTTATAGAGGGTCAGACGAGTCGATATTTGTTACAGATATCCGTAAGATATATGAAAAATGCATGTTGGTGTAGATGTACTTTGATTTTACAAAAAAAAGGTTACTACATAAATTGTCGGTGATTTTCTCTACTTTACTATATTGCGTAACTATTTTCATCGTAAAATGAGTCGGAAAGGAGTTAAGAAACTGTTTTTGAGCGCCAATTTTACGCGGCAAAGATACGTCGGCAAAGATACGTCGAAATCTATAAAATCACTAATTTTCAAAACTCTCGAAAAACCTTCGAGGTAACCCTCTTTTCGAGTACCAAATTACTGCAATAATAATTATCAAAAGGGTTGATTCCAGTGTAGGAAAAGTATATTTATTGAGTTATGCACAAGAGATTCTTGTGGACAAGTTTCCGCGTAGTCACGTGCCACTGCTGCTAGCGCCAGCACAAGAAGAAGAATTAAAAAGGAAGGAACTCAAACTACTATATACAAGCGAGAGAGCGATCAGAACTCGGCACGAAATTTTGCTTCCCTGACCGTCGAGGCGCTGGTGTCGTTAGACCACCGACTGTTTTACCGACCGGGCGTGCGAGTGGCACTTTGGTCGCCACAAATGTTGGCGTTTGCCGCGGCTAGGTATGCGTGATCGCGGTAATTCCGCAAGTGCGAAAAGCGATCGAAAGAAGAGACTGGTCGGGGGGAAGAGGGGGTGAAAGGAGGGCGGTCGGGCGAGATGTGGGTTAGGATGCGGGGTTTTTGCGTCAAGAGGGAGAGAATGCGCGGGCGCGAGAATCGCGGAACCAGCCAAAAGCCAAGGTGGAGAAAAGAGCGAGAGGAAAGGAAAGCGGTACGGTGGAGTGAGAGGGAGAGAGAGGAAGGTTACGGACGAGTATGGGGGAGAATAAGATCAGGGAGGCGGCAACAACGACGACGAGGCTGGAAAAGTTGCCTCGGCCGCCGGTGGCACTAGCGGCTGGCTATTGATTTCAAGGGCTTCCTTAGCCTCCCTCCCACCCCCGTCTCCTCGTTGTCGCGGAGTGCCTGAAGGCCTCAGGTCACCTCGAAGGGCTTACGGTGCCCGCGCTTAACGGAATTTCAGCGAGATATTTTCCACCCCGTCCACTTTTCATATTTCCATTCCTCATAAACAACATGACAAAAATTACGAACGCGGAAATAATTCGTGTCCAAGAATTCCGATGGATGATCAACGTCACGTAAAAAATGCATCGGTTATACTTGTTTATCGATCAAAATTTTTATTTATTTACCAGGATCGGTAATGCCTCTGGCGAAACGAAAATATAAAGTTTAAACGGAATACACGAAATGCGCGGTTGACGAATTTTCAGATCCTTCGATAACCCAGTCGTTTTCCCTAAAATGTCGAACGTCAAATGGCAAACGATGCGGTATGTATAAGCCGAGAGGTCGGGAGTGCAGTTAGGGACGATCAGTTGGGTATGCGAACGCTGGGGGAGAGATTCCAAAAGTTGGTGGCCCAGCCCCCGGCGTCGCGGTTTTTGGCTGTTCTACTGTCACCATAGCGCCATCCCACATGCGACACAAACCGTATGTATATTTGCATGTGTAAGTCTGGATCTCAACCGTGGGACTAAAAATGTACTTGTGTATGGGCCGTTCCACGCAGAGTAGAAGAAATTTATGGGTGCACTCTCGAAACTCGCGACAAATTATTTAGTCACGTACACTGAATAATTTCGTCTAGATTCCTTCGTCAAAGGGATACATGGGCGTTGTAGTATATTCGGCGGTCGAAAGATGGCGCAGGTCCGAACATTTCTCGCAAGTCGTTCGTACCTCGAGGAAGTATATGAGCGAATACTCGAAATGAAAACTCGTGGCATTCCTACAAATATTTTTCCACGATGAAATAATGTTATGGTTTCTAAAGGTTTTTTGCTTCTAATAGTTTTTTTATTCGTAAATTCTCGTTACTGGACGGATTTTTAGTTTTTCCTACCTCAACCCAATAAAAAAATCAACTTCCAAAACATCAAGGTCAAAGACAATTGACAACACCACTATTAACGGAAAACCATTTTTATTCGATAAAAATGAGAACGTACTCAATTTTTGCGAATAACATTTTTATTAACACCTGAAACCAAAAAGTACACACGAAACACACGCCCAGCAGGCCTTGAGGCAGCGGAATATCACCGGATGGGATTGTTCAGTTAAAGATTCATGTCTCAAGCAAGTTTATCAGCCAGGGCAAACGATCTATGTATTTGTCACTGTAATCGGCACCTTCCGATCTTGAAGAAACGTTTAAGTCAATGTGGTTGATGGCAATTCGGTGGATTGGAACGACCTCGACAATCGCAACGCTCAACCGAGCGAAATTCGACCCCTTATCCATACTCATGCAGACCAGCGTGTTACCAGTCTCGTCCAAACATTCTTTTTCCGATTATTTCACGCGAAAAAGCTTTACGAAGAAACCGTAAAGCTTTTTCCATATCGGTAATCTATAGATTAGGAATCGCCATCGGCAAATGAATGTTTTTTGAAAATACGTTAACCCACACGACAATTTATTACTCTTTCTTCTTTTCTAAACTTTGGCATTCTAACTTTATTCGTGAATTATTTTTGAAAAGATGGCAAGTTCAGATTTGATAAATAGATTGAAAGGTCAGAGCGACGAGGTTATGTCATTGAAAGTTGAAGTATCAGGTGCATCCTTTTGCGCCCCCCGCCCACACCGAAAAAAACGCGTAAGATCGGTTTTTCCCCGAAACATTGGAATACAAGGTTAGATTTCGTCAGGAAGAATTTTCTGATACGGAAGAGCCCGTATCCGCGCGTGCATTAGTATACAAGAGCCAAAGTGAATGGGGAGGAAAAGGGAAGACGTAGTGCACGAGGAGGATGAGTGAGAGCGTCATCGGCGCATCGCGACGCCGGTAGGTTAGCTCGCACCGGGCTTTCTCGGTTTGAGACTACCGCTGTTGGTGATGGCGAGTGGAGAGGGGTTATCGGGTGAGACGTTAGTATTGGTGCGGCGGGATCTCGGTTTTCGCACCCCCTGGGCCCGAGAGAAATCCTGCGCGTTCGCGAGACTGCGCGACTCGGCTCAAGCGCAGCTCGAGCTCAACTGCCACCTCCCACCCTTCGCCACCCCCCACCCACCACTCTCGAGCTTTTCCCTGTATCGAGTTTACGGTTATTCTCGGTGGCGTGTAAGTCGTCGGTGTGTGCCGGTGAGGCGAGGGAGAAGAGAAACAGAGGAGGGCTAGTCGGACCGTAGAACGCCGCGTTTGGGCGTCTCCTTGCCGCGTCGAGAGAACCTCCGTGTTCCCTTTTCTGGCCCCTTTTCAACTCGCGGGCCACCGCCTTTCCGCTTTTTCAAAAAAAAAAAAAAAAAAAAAATACATAAAACAGAAGAACAAAGTTGAATTCGACTTCGCACGCGTTAAATCCATTCTCAAAAGTCCATCAGTGAGTGTTGACTTCTAGTGTTGGTTTCGGCGTTTCGGGAGTTTGGGATAAAAAAACCGGAAGTGTCGCGACTGAGCCACATGGTGAAGGGTTCGGCCTCGTGGCGAATCGTCGATCAACCGGATCACACCTTAGTAGAGTAGAGATTCGAAAATCCGGCAGCGCCTACCAGAATTTATGCCAATTCGTCTTTTTTACCTCGTCGTAATCCTTGCAGAACTCTTCCCCCTCTTCCCGTCGATCCGCGCCCTCTTTACGCCGTTCTCGTCAATCGGAATCGCTAGGAAACGCGAAAGCCACTCGTCCGCCCTCCCCCCCTCTTACCGCCACCCACGAAATAAATTCGCTTGGTGAGAAAAAAAATAAAACGAAAATAAAGGTTGTTAAATCCCACTCCCCCACTCCCCTCAGTGAATCCCTACCATTCTCGTTGTCAACGATGTTACGATGTCGCGGCGCGTAACGGATCGCCGCAAAGAGTTCAGTGACAGTGGTACTGTGAGACAGTGCCATTATCGGGGCATCTCACTCGATAATCCACGGATCCTCCAATGGGACATGCTGCGTCATCAGATTACCAAACTTAATCACGATAATACGGATATTCATAGTAACATCGATAATCGCTTCGATAATATCGATTGTAATAAAAACGATACTGCCGTATCGCGTTGTGGTATTTCGACTGTGCGTCGTGTCGGGTCAGACCGCAGCGCGACTCGGATCACTTGGCGAAGCGCTAGCGGCGCAACTCCTAGCGATCTGTCTCAGTTGGTTCCGGTGAACGCGATTGTCCCGTCGTTCCTCACGGTAGCTCCGTTTCCGACGAAAACCACGATATCTTCGTTTCACGAGCCCCCGATAACTTTAGCCCGAAACCCCGCGACGAGGTCAACGTTATCCGTGCCCGAGTCTTTGACGTTTCGCCGCTGCGGTTATATGACACACGGCTGTAACGAGGGTTCTCAACGTCTCGTTCAGGGTGAGTGTTTGTCTTTCTCATTTCGCCACGGTGTCCGTTTTCTTTTTTTTTGTAACCCTCGGTTTGCTATGTTCACGATCGCTCGGAAGTTGTCAACGGTCCTGACGATGCATCAGTACTCGACACGTTCGATACACGCGCCATTTTGTTCAACGACCAATCGTACGTATGAATAATAAAAAAAAAAAAGAAAAAAAACGAAAGAAAAATAAGCAAAGTATAATCAAGAGGATCGAGTGCAGTGTTTTTCGGCGTTACTTCCCGGTCGTACCGGAAGTCAATTTCTAGGGACTTTTTTTTTCGTTTCGACTACTGACGAATCTAGCTATTCGGACGATTCCCCAAAGTATCTTCCGACTCGCAACATTTTCCGTTTTTTTTTAAACGGTGGGGTTTTTTTTTCGTCTCTAGGAAAGTGCGTGCAGTTATTTCGTTCCGCAGTGGTTGTCGAAAGTGAACTTCGAGTGACGAGCAGTGAACAGTGTGAGAGTAAGCCTTGTGGGTGTGTGTACGTGCGTGTGCCACTCGTGTTACGTGTGTGTGTGCGCGCGCCCTCGTTCGCATCGCGGGCCACACACGAATCGTCTCCGCGACTGGCAGCTCTGCGGTTTCCCAGGATTACTATCCTCTTTGTACAGGCGCTCGAGGAGACACCGAGTTGGGCGTAGTTACCACCAACGACTTTCGAGCTTCGAATCTTTTCCGCTTTCCGTTTCGTGATTTTACGCTTTCGACGGTCCGCTCTTCTCCTTTCCTCGCTTTCGTTGATACTTCGGGTCTAACGTTTGGACGTTCGTTTTCCACTTGGTCTGAAACGAAGAGAAATTTTCGTTTCGAGATCAATCGTCAATTTTTAATAAATGTGGGTCGATGTGACACGGTCGTGAAAATTGTTGACGTTGAACGGGAAGAATCGAGAGGAGGGAGTGATGTTGTAACGGGTATGCAGGCTCTCTATAGTCGAAGGAAAATCGATCGATATCGCATCAGTTTCCTTCTCGATTGGGACGTACGTCATCCGACTCTCTCTCTCTCTCTCTCTCCCTTGCTCGCTCCCTCGTTCTTTTTATTTTTTCGCAGTCTGTTCTTTTTCAAAGATTAAATTTCATTCGATTCTTCTAATTTATTTTTCAATTCTCAATTGTTCTGTTTTTTTTTCATCGCTTAATTTTCAATTTGAAAGCATATCCTTCGTAATTGGCGAAAAGTCTGTTTTTTTTGCACGTTCAAATAGAATTTTTCATGAACGTTAAACTTTCAAAGTATTTTTTATTTTTTTTTCCCTGTGTGACTAATTCTTGTTGTGAGTAGCGCGTAAATGTTAGCTTCGACTTTGAAAATATTGATTTAATTTTTTCGTATGGCGCGGGTAGCGGAGGGGGGGGGGGGTTTGTACCATTTTTATTGCATTCTCTTCTATTCTTTCAATCGCTTCCGTAGAATTATATTATTGAGACTCGTATAGGGGGCGCATTCATTGATTAGATATTTAAACAAAATATTTATATAAAATGTAGATATGTACATAGATTTTATTTTTTCACATTTATTTAAGAAATACGACATTGCGTTCTTTTGCTTGAAATACATAAGTTACTCCCCCCCTTTTTTTGTGTGCAAAATATACGTATTTGTAGAAACACCAGCTGATACACATCTGCCATCAATAATCGGCGGAATCCTTTCTTCAAAATACTTTTCAACGAGCAAACGTTGATTTGCAAAATTTCGTTTAGATAATTTGCAATTGTGTTACTAGATGTGGGGACTGCTTAGCAATCTGCTCACTTCGAACAATAATTCGATCATTATTCTTCGTGCAGAAAATAAACCCTCGCTGCATTCCCAGAACGAATAAATGAAAAAAATTAAAATTTAAGTAGCAACGAGGTTGGTGAAGAATCGTCTTCTAGGGAATTTCTTTAATGAAGAAATTTTCCAGTCTGGATAATCTTTCTTAATCGTATCTCAGGAAATTAGGTTAGAAAATAACACTCTAGGGAATTTTACGAAAAGAACGTTGTAGGATTTTTTTTTAATTTCACCTCGGGAATTTAGTGAAAAACATAGTCTAGGAACTTTAGTGAAGGATTTTTAGGGATTTCGTGATTTTTATGTGAAAAACAGGTAAGAGAATTTTCATGTAATCCCATTCCAGGGAATTCGTATGAAGTTGTCATCTAGGGAATTTACATTAAAAAAATCAATGCATGGAATTCCCATAAAAGTTTCGATATAGGGGATTCCACCGAAATTCCAATGTAGGAAATTCCAATAAAACTCGAACCTAGGGAATTTAATCTCACTATAGGGAATTTTACGAAAAGAACGATGTAGGATTTTTTAAATTTCACCCCGGGAATTTAGTGAAATACATACTCTAGGGAATGTAGTGAAGGATTTTTGGAGATTACGTGATTTTAATGTGAAAAACAGCTAAGTGAACTTCCATATAATCCCCATCCAGGGAATTCGTGTGAAGTTTTAAACTAGGGAATTTTCATTTAAAAAATCAATGCATGGAATTCCCATAAAAGTTTCGATATAGGGGATTCCACCGAAATTCCAATGTAGGAAATTCCAATAGAACTTGAACCTAGGGAATTTAATAAAGTTTCAACAACAAACAATCGATTCCAACAAATGTTCAATTTGGAAAATTTGGGGACAAAATTCATCCCACTTTTTAAATATAATATTCGATAAACACGCGGGGAAAAATCGAACGATGTTTTTATTGTGAAAAAATGAATGAGGAAAAATAAAATATAAAAGACATTTTAATAGTGAATAAAAACCGTTCAAAAAGATAAGAAACGTGTACACACAGTCTTGCTCAAAAGTATTGGGCCATCCTATAAGTTTCCTGTCGGACAAAAGATTGAATATCTCGGTAAAAAAAAATCGTGCACAAATTTATCAAACGGAGTTTTCATTTGGAAAAAGACAGCTTCGATTCGCGTTTTTATTTTTATTCCAGCGATCTTTGCGTTCCGAGTGTTGACACATTTCGAAAATGCCGTTTTTTCATAGGGTTGAAGTTTGCATCGTTCGAACGCAACAAAATGTTTTTATCCATTATTTTTTACTTTTCATTAAGATTCAAAAATATATTTGGTTGATTTATTAGAATAAATGTTAGCTTGATTTTTGATAACCTCAATCCATCGATATTTTTTGTTGATAATGAAAAGAAAAAAATCATTTTCGTTGCGTTCCAACCACGCAAAGTTCGAGCTCGTGTTCTTTTTTCACAATCTTAGTACTTTCCAAAATTGCTTGCTTGATTTTGAAATATAGTAATTTCACCATTTAGTGATCTTTGAAGCGGAGATAGTTACTTTGAGATTTGTTTTTTATTTGCAAAATTTGCAGTTTAGGAATATTCAGTAAAAGGACTTAAGTTTTTCATTTTGTTCTTTTTAAAGTCAATTTTTAACAAAAATTACACATTACACAATTTTACAATTACACATTTTTTAATTAAAATTTCTTTCTATCGTTATCCTCGTCGTTCAAGAGTCGACATTTTTCTCGAAAAAAAAAACATGTTAAAAATTAGTTTAAAAATGATTGAAATTGTATTCGTGTATATTTATTTAAAATCTCAAAAAACGGTATTTTTGAAACGTCGATATTTTTCTCGAAAAAAAAACATGTTAAAAATTAGTTTAAAAATGATTGAAATTTTATTCGTGTATATTTATTTAAAATCTCAAAAAAAACCGTATTTTTGAAAAGTCGACATTTTTCTCGAAAAAAAAACATGTTGAAAATTATTAAAAAATGATTGAAATTTTATTCGCGTATTTTTATTTCAAACTGTTAAAAACTGATATTAAAAAAAAAAAACACCGTTATTTAACCAACAACTCGATAACTGGGGTATAAAATACAGAACATTTTTCGAAAACAAAACTCAATCCTCTCGGAAGTCCTCTAAAAAAAATCATCTTCGCTGATCGATAAAACAACTATTTTTCAAAATGCATCTCTTGGTTTTACCAAATCGATTTTACCAAATTCGAAAATCAGAAAAAACGGTATTTTTAAAACATAAAGGCGACAAAAAGACAAAAAAAACGACAAAATAAAAATAAGAAATAAAAATAAAGTTGGTGTTGAAGACTGCAAAACCCCGGTTCGTAAATTGGTCTACAGTGAGCTGTTTGCGTGTGTGTGTGTGTTTTTTTTTTTTTTTTCATGCGTACGAGATATTCGATTTTTCGTCCGAATATAAAACTTAAAAGTTTTTAAGTGAGCTTAATATTAATACTTTTGAGCAAGACTATACACACAGATACACATAATCGTGCGCGCGCGCGTGTGAAATTCCTTGAGATGTAAAAAGTGTGGGTGGAGGATGCGCGCGCGATTTTCCGTGACGCACACACGATAGCGACCTGAATAACGCGCGGACGATGCGTGTGGGGCTCCTGGGCTTGTCCCAGGGCCAGCGCGGGCATTCCGCCCAATGTACATCAGGATTTTGTCGCAGGCTCCGGAGTACTGTCGCACTCCTGAAATCAGGCATAGCGCAGTTCGACCCTTTCACCGGACTCTTACACCAATCGTGAATCTTTCCATTCTGTAATCCCAATTACGTATGAAAAAAATTGTTTAAATAATAAGTTGACTTTTTATTTTGTTTAAAAAAATGAGGTCTTCGATAACATTTTATTTATCATGAAAAATATTGATTGAATGAATATTGATGATGAATTGAATTGATATTGTTGAAAATGTTGATAAATTGAAAAATATTGATTAAATATTGAAATATGAAATAAAGTCTTTATTTACACAATTGAACATTTTATTTATCATGAAAAATAATTAATTGAATTCATATTGATGAATTGAATTGATATTGTTGAAAATATTGATAAATTAAAAAATATTTATTGACTATTGAAATACGAAATAAAGTCTTTAATAACATTTTTTTTTATCACGATAAATATTGATTTATTCATAAATATTTATGTCGTAACTTTAAAAGTAATATAACAGACACCAGATATAATATAGGGTTGAAGTATTGTATCCTTGAACAGACGGACTCTTTTTATCTCATTAATTTACGTTTATCAACAAAAGTATTTTTTTTTAATTTAAATAATAGCTGGAAATCAACAAAGATACCCAAAAACATTCAAGCTAACTTGAATGGAAAATTCATCGAAAATTGGCCAAAAAAATATTCGAAGAATTGAAAAAACTTTAATATATATAATATAATAGATTCGTGCCAGAGCTTTTTGCAATCCTCGAAGCACTTCTGGTACGTGTTTTTTTATATGCACAAATTTATACATTTATCGAGCTCTCCCATCGATGCGCTGTTTATCTCCAAAATCGTGGCAAATCTCCATCCATGGCTATTTTCAGTTTTGGGAATGGAAAAAACGTCGCAGGAGTCCGAGTCCGGTTGTTTTTTTCCCAAAACAACAACAAAAGATGTTTTTTGGGGGAAAAACAACAAAAGATGTTTTTGGGGGAAAACCAACAAAAGATGTTTTTTGGGGAAAAACAAGTAAAAAAAAAAAAACAACGAACGCGCAACGGCGCGTGCGCAGTCGCATTATCACCTTCGATAGCCAACGAATCGAACCAAACATGCAAAACGGCTGGTAATATCGAAGTCAAAATATTTCCTGAACGAGTCTCGTATATCTTCGTTCCATTCTTCATTCGATCTCAATCGCACAAAAATGATTTAAGAAATTTTGAAGGTCGCGACGATAAGCGACCGCTAGGATAAAAGTGAATAAATCCGATACAAGTTCATTGATAAATAAACGTTTACATCGTAACTGAATAATTGACGTATCGATGGTCGACTTTAGAAACGAATTATTTCATTTTTTGATCGTGCAACGATTGTTCCTTTATTGAACAATAATATTAAATAAAAATAAATAATAAATCCATAAATAAATATTAACAGTAAATAAAAGGAAATAGCAAATCCATAAATTAATAATAATAGCAAATAAAAAGAAATAATAAATCCATAAATAAATAATAATAGCGGTAAATATTCGAAAGTTCAACTCCTGTCAAAATCGAGCCGATTTTTTGTGTTCGTTTGGATTTGTTTGGGTTCGTTTGTTTCGTTTTCCGTTTTTCAGCGGGATTTGCACTTCCGAATATTTACCATAAAAATAAATAAGTGAATAAAAATAAATAATAATTAAATAAATAATAATCGGAACTAGTGAATAAGTAAAATGGAAAATAGCAACGGACCGATTCAATCGTAGAAGGTTGCCTCTATCTGGGTCCCCGCTGTACGTACACGAGGTATCAAAGCTTACGTCGTCGTCGTCATCAAGATGGTATAGTAGAGTTCGGCAGTACTATACGCAATAGCGCGCATCGATACGACACACAAGCGAAGACGGCGAGGAGGCAGAGAGACAGAGTGACAGGATTTCCAGTTTGAGGGGCTAGTTCGACAAGCACGAGTTTCAGTATCGTGCAGCAGTCGTCGCGGCGCGTTCGTAAACATTCCTCGTCGCATTATCGTGTTTTCCCCGTTCTCGCGTCTTTGTTTCCACGCGAAACAACACAAGACTGTTTTTGAAACGATTCCTCGAACGTAGCCGATACGCGAGCCCGCGCTTCTCAAATTTCGTGACACGTGGAGGTCAACCGATAAAAACCGTCCGTAGGAGTGTTGATTGAAAAAAAAAAAAAAAAAAAGTAAAGAAACCCGTGAGCTCGAGAGCGTTTCTCGCGTGTGAGAGACCGGAGGAAACATTTAGTGCGATTGTTTGGGTTAGGCACTTCCGTCTCTGCTATTTTCGACGAGGTGAGAATTTTTTTTTTTTTTTTTTTATTCAATATTGATTGATTTTTTAGGGATTTAGAGATTTTTATTGAACGCTGGATCGTTTCTTACGAATCTTCACCATTTTTTGAGTTAATAAATCATTTTTTAGAGATTTAGGGATTTTTCTTTGGGACCAAATATTTTTTTTTGAGAATTCAGGGATATTTGTCGGTACTGAATATTTTTGGACGGATACAGCGTTTCTTCCAGCGTTCTATATTTTTTTTTTTCGAGGATTTAGGGTTTTTTTCGGATACAAATATTTTTAGGGATTTAGGGACTTTTGTATGGTACAGAATATTTACAAATAGTTTTTATTTTTTAATTTTGCCGTTTTTTTCTACACCGAATATTCTTCGGAGATTTAGGGATTTTTTTTTTCAAGTTCTAGGTAGTTGAGGATTCTAGATCCATTTGCGGATTAGTCAGATTGTTCAATCGAGAGCGGACAATGACTGTACGTTGGACTTGAAACTGCACACATATTGCAAACTCCGTTAATTTTTCATCTATTGTGTATTTACTTCCGTTGGTTTAGAAAGGACATTTCAAAAATCCCCCCTCCCCTTGCCTCCTCCCCCTTCTTCCTGCCAAGCTCTCCTAGCGAGGTACAACGAGGCTCATTGGAATTGCAGGTGAAACCGAGCGCGATCGAGTGACTAACATCGTTACGGACGTACCACAAATCGGTATTGTGTTTTTTTTTTATCGCGGATTTTCATGTTGCAATTTTACGCATTTCGAGAGTTGAACACGAGGACGTTGACGGCCGAGCGAAGTAAACCGTTATAAATAAGCGGCGAGTGCATTGACAAACAATAATTATAATAAGAAACAACGATGGGACGAAACTTGAAGAATTGTTTCAATTATGAATTTACATGGGTTTGAAAATAATATGACAGTACGATATCCTTGAATATTTTTTTAATCGAACAAATGAATGTTTTCGAAAACATATTATTTTTTATGAAATTGTAAGTTGTAATAATTAATAAAAGATTCAACAATTATTTCGTATTTGTAAAATTAGAATTTTTTGTATTGATCCTATAAGAATCATAGATATAGTTGTTAATACAATATTTTTTGTAATACGAGAAAACACACAAAAATGACGAACAGTTCATTCATTAATTACTGAAAAAAAATTATTTAAGAACGTAACAGAAATATTTCGTGATTATTTTCAGGATTATTTACATCACGAATATGTAACTTTAAATTGATTACTATTATTATTATTATTATCTATCTATCCTAAACTATTGATTTTTATTACTATCTATTAACTATTTAATTTATGCCTACATGAAATAATAAAAATAAGTTTACAATAAATAAACAGTTATATAGTTACTTTATTAAACATATAACTATTTATTCATAACTAATTTGATATTATTAATTGTAAATAGTTATTAATAAAATTTCATACTTAAAAAATAGTAATAAAAATAAAAAGTTGATAGTTAATAATGATTTATAAATAAGTGGTTATTTATTTATTTATTATTCACACTACTTATATTATTATTATTCTTTATTATACTATTTAAAGTAAAATTCAGTTTGTCTTGACTAAAAATTTGCGATGTAAAAACGAGGAAAAAAAATGTTCGGACCTTTTTTTTTATTAATTATAAAATCACGAAACGAAAAATCTATTTTTAAATAATTCTAAATCTATATCTAAATAACTTTTTCTTCCCACAAACATGCGGGTACATTAAACCGAAATAAATATATGCTATCTCTTTTCTTTTTATAAAAAAAGATTTAAAAAAATCTTCTATCTTTTTTTCTTTTCATAAAAAAAAATTATTTAAAAAATCTTCTATCGCTTTTTTCTTTTTATATAAAAAAAAAGAAAAATATTGGTTTGGGTTTGTTTAGGTTTAATGTTCGTAAGTTAACGCGGAATTTATGCGAATCGCTCAGTTTTCATTATCCAAGCTCGTCGCAATTAAATATCGATAAAATGGTCTTTAGCATAAAGCTGTTGGAGGTTTTTGTGAATTTTTTAATATCAAAAGACGACGTAAATCCGGATTGAGAAAGGCCACGTTAGGTTTTTCCCGGAATGCTCCATACACCGATCGATACGTATTCCGTATGGTCTAGGACGGAAATCGTTAAAATCGGGTTGTTCGACTTCGCAAATGTTCCTGTGTGGGCCGTGCTTACACGTATCCACGCGAATGTCTGTTTCCATTCTCACGTTAAAACCGATCGAGTCACGCTTCGATGTCTCGCTCAAACATGTGCACTCGTTGAATCTTTGTTTTTTTTTCGTCACGTTTCCTCGCGCTTTGCCCGTTTCTTTCTTTTTTTTTTTCTCTAATTTCGCACACAATTGAATATCGATTTTCTCAAAATTGTCTGGTAGAGCCAATTCTGGTAGAGCCACCTCTCCGGGCATTCTTTCAGACATTTAAAAACGTGGAAAACGTTTTATCTTTCGCGCGAATGCGAAACGAAAAAAGAATCGAAAAGTGGAATTTCGAGGAAGAGTTTACGTGAAATAATACTTTTCGTAAATTTTGATCACATTTATTACGATCAACTTTTGCAAAAATTGACGTTTTTATATTTCGTACCAAATCTAATTAAATAAAAATTATTTTAATGAATTTTCATGAAATTCGAAATAAAATTTCATTTATTGAAGTTAATTGAAAGTTAAAGTCGAATTGAATTTTAATAAATTGAGTTTCGGTGAAAATGAAAATTGAATGAATATTCTCGACTTCTCTCGTCTGTTTCCTTGTCCAATTAACATTTATTTCAATTTCTTTTGTAATTATCTTCCATTTAATTCACTCTATAAAAGTACACTTCGAATTTAATGCTATATATTTAAACATTTTTTCAACTCAATTGTATTTATTTAGAATATTCCTTTGATATATTTTTGAATTTTATTGAATTCCTTCTAAATGTTGTTTTATCGTATTTAATTTATTTTGAGAAATGATATTTCCTTAAATAAAATTCGTCAAATCTTCAAAATCTTCAACAGGAGTCATAGAACTGATGCATTGGAGTTACGAAATTGATATTGTACGATGTCTCGTTTGCTGGGAATAATGCCTGAAAATCTCTCACGAGACACGACGTCGACTGATAAGCCACGATATTTCATGCGATAATCAGATTCGTCAAGATTCGACCAGCTCAACGGTCTCAAATTTCGATAAGGAATTTTCTATAAGAAACATTTCCAGTTAAAAATAATTGAGAGAACGTTTGCTATATTTAAAACAAGTAATATGTTGAAAAAATCATAATTTAAAAATATTATTTAAAAAAATAATAATAATATTAATTAATTAATTAATTTCTAAAAAATTTAATTAATTTATAATAAGAATTCATTTCAACAAATTAATTTATATAATAATAATAGAGTTTTATTTGCATAACTTGGGCTACAAGTTTTTTTGCAAATTCTTCTTCCTTATAATTACAATTATTCCGTGTCTTCTCTTTTTTACCTCTAGAAGTTAATAAATAATAATAATTAATAAATGAATGATAATAAATTAATAATAATAATAATAATTTTTAAAAATTGAATTTAAACAAAATTAAAGAAACGGAAAAAAGTATTTCACGAAGAAACGTTAGAAAAATGATTACAGTATTTCCTCAAAACGATTTCGTTAAAATCCTCGAGTTCGTAATGTCTCACATAAATTGAAAAGCTGAAAAATTTGGAAGCTGAAGTTGCATGGACTTGAAGTTCGAATCGTTGCGAGGCAATGAAATGTTTTTTCTCATTTTTTTATTCCCTTACATCCATTGTTTGACGAAATTTTGTTTTTTTTTTTTTTTCTAATTTGAATTCTAAGTTATCACAATAAAGATTTGTATAATTATTGAGGTATTTTACTTACGATTTCAGTGAAGAAAAAAAAAATAGAAAAATTAAAAAATAATAATTTTCGTGGCGTCTCCAACGTTGCGAACTTCAATCGCATGAAGTTGCGTGAAACATTTTAGTTCGCACTCGATAAGATTTTTAAAAGATCGAGAAGAGTAAGGGTGGGCGAATGAGCGCGGTCGCCAAATACGAGAGGAGTGAAATGTGGGGAAAAAAAAGAAAGAAAAAAGAAACAGGAGCAAAGTGATCGGTTTCAGTGTCGTCCCAAGGTAATGGGAAACGAGGTCACGGCACAATGAGACAGAGACGGAGAGGCAGCATTTTCATCGATTATTATGGGCCATTATATCCTTATGTTACATCTACGTGTATATATCGGTAGACGGATCTATATTTACCGGCGTGTCGAAGATTCAATGACCTCGATTCATTATTTCCCCCTTCATTATTTGATTATTGCAATCAATAATAATACACCCAAAACGAGGAATTCGAAACGTGGTATTGCACGGAATAAAAATCAAGTCACGACGATAAGCGATTCCATTTTTATTGTCAGCTATAAATTAAAAAATCATATTCGATTTATTTTTTTTATTACTAAATTTATTGTTAAATTTATTTGTCATTTATTTATTCTTTTGTTCGGTTGAATTTGTTTATTCACTTATTCTTCGATCAGTTTTATTTATTTATTTATCTGTTCATTTGTTTCATTGAATTGTTTCAGTTTCAGTCGTACGCGGTTTTTTTTTTCATTTTTCATCATCCCTCTCCGTTAACCTAACCGGAAAATTTTGGAAAAAATAAAATTCGTGGAAAAAAAAGTATTTTCGGAAATGTTTTTTTTTGTGGTTGGGTATAGGTTTTTAACTGTTTTTTTTTTTCATAGAAAATCGATATAACTTCACACTTTTGCGAAAGCTTTTTTGAGCAGTTAAGTTTTTAATGAAAAATTGAGTATTCGTGTCTGTAGAATTCATTGAAGCGGAGGATGATACTTTTATCATACGAGAAAAATTATTCGTCCTTGAGAAATTGCGATTAAATATGTTCGGTGATTTATTTATCAAAAGAAACAAAAATGTATATGTTCATTAAGCCCAAGACAATTATTTAAGATATAATTGAATAATTGTATTCACAGTTAGTGATTTAAATTGCATTTTTCAAACTTATTTTTTAATCTATTTTTTATTCGATTTTTATTGCTCGAATTTTACGTGCTTTCATAAATTTGCAAACTTCGATAATATTTCAAAAAAATGTTATTGTACTTTGTTCGAATGGTTTTGTATATTTAAAAAATAGTACTCGATTGGATTGAAAAAAAACATTTTAATATACATCGCTTATTGTGTGTTACATAAAAAGATGAATATGCACTATCTCTCCCGCTCTTGCTCTCTCATATATCTATATTTATAATCTAATACCAGTAATAGGAGTGTGGATCAATCATGCCGGCTTTTTTATGCAATACCGAGGAACGGAAAATATGCGAGATCCTAGAACGTAATTGACCGCGATTAACATCAACATCGGCAAGAAAATCCGGTTAGACGAAGCTTGTGTTACTCTTCCATAAGTTGCAAAATCGCTTCGAGCGAAAAAAACATCGTATATTATTTACAAGCATTTTAGAGTGCTGATTCTCGAAAATGTTATGACATTTAACTATAATTAATATAATAATTGCAATATAACTCCAATTATAATTTTTATTAAACAATACAACGGTAACTCAACTAAGGATAATATAAATAAATTAAATTATTTGATAATTTAATAAAATCATTCACTCAAATAATTTCATTACATTATTTAATTAGATATAAGGAAAAAATGTATACAAAAAATGTATACAATAGGATTTGTTTATGCGGTATAGAAAATTGAATCTTGTTAAAATTGGCTTAGTATTTTTCTTTTGTATATTTATTTGTTTAATTATTTTGAAAACAAGTTTCGACTTAATTGAAAACAATTTGAAATTTTGAAAAAAAAAAAGTTTCTACTTAATTTGAAACAAATTGAAATTTTGAAAAAATGTTTCGAATTAATTCGGAACAATTTAAAATTTCAAAAAAATGATTCGTCTTAATTTTCGAACGACAATAAACTGTACAGAATTACCTGTAAAATAAATTAGAAGAAAGGTTTCATTGAAAATAAATTAATTTTCTTAATTACCTTTTTATTGTCACTTTTCTTATAACTCTTTTTTCGATACGAAAAAATAATTAGTAAATTCTTTTCGTTTTCAGCTTGAAGACTTGAAAATCGACGCACAGCGCCTTCTCTCTCTCTCTCTCTCTCTCTCCCTCTCTCTCTCTCTCTCTCTCTCTCCGTCGCCCTCTCTCTCTCAATTGCGAGTTACAAGTGGAATAACCGTCGTCGTTCCCGAGACTGATAGCTGTCGCCTCAGCCCGGACCAACCGGAAACGCAGAAATCCGTGCGCCTCGAGTAAGGGCGAGACGGGATAGACGAACATCCACGATGGCTTGTGAATTCTTCAAGGTGAGCTCGACGTTTTTCCTTTTTTTCTTCACATTACACTTTTTCTCATTTTTCTCTGTACTCGACTCATGGGAATTTCCTTGGAATATGACGGTAACGATTCTCAAGGACATTGAGAAATTGCTACCCGTTTTCCGGAATCGAAGAATTTTCCCGAAGGTCAAAATGTGGCGCGTCACTTTTCGTCCCTTGACTGTGAGTGACGAGCGTTAAAAAGAAATCGTGCCACTTTTGGGTTATGACACACACGTGGGTATTAAAAAAAAATACATTTTTTCTGTTCTTCCTTCTGATTTGAGGGTTTTTTTAAAAATAAATCATGATTTTTGGAATTGTGGAATTCAAAATTGAAATCATATTTCCGGAATTCAAAATGGCGGAGCAATTATGGCCGCGCTATTTCTTTAAATATAGTTAAATTTCGAATTCGTTAATTCGAAATGATTTTTACATTAGGTTGTGTCAATTTTTACAAGCCTTTGTAAAAGGTTTTGTAAATTCAAAATGGCCGATAGAGTACGGCGATACTAATTTGAAAAATAGTTTTGGTTTCGATGAAAGTGAGTACCCGATGGTTTTCGGGGTCGTTGAATACAAATCTGTAATCAGATTTGGAAAATTCAAAATGGCGGTTCCAATAAGGTGGATGCGAATTTGAAAAAAATACTTGGATTTCCATGAACGTAAGTATTCCATGGTTAATTTTTGTATCGCTCGATTTGAAACAGAAATTCTATTTGGCATACTGAAAATATCGGATGAAAATTTGAAAAATAATTCGATTTCGATGAAAGTAAGAATTTCATAGTTATCGAGATCGATTAATCGAAAACTAAAATCGGATTTTCGAAATTTCGAAATGGCGCTTCGAAAATGTTGGATATAAATTGAAAAAGATGTTTCGTACGAGAACGAAAATGAAGAATAGTTAAATTTTGAACTTCGTAGGGTTAACCTTAGTATCGTTGGAATCAACAACTCAAGGGAAACAAACCCAAACAAGGTGTGACGTATCTTGAACCGATATCCGATCGTAAACAGTTCGCGAGGCTTCGTCGATTAAACTCAAACAAACCTAAACCCATCCAAACAAAATCCATCAACTGGAAACGTTTGCCGATATTTCGTTTACGACAATTTCTTCTTCGATAGCTTCAGCTAGTAGGCTGGTAACCGTTCGTGTCTGGTACCGTTCAATCGAAACTCGGTATCGTTTCCAAGCGTGAGAAACTCCATACCTCGTCCAAACACGTTACGTTGAAAAAAAGTTTCTCGTCGAAATGAAAGAGAAAGAAGAAGATCAGGGGCGAATTGCGTTTTCGCCACAGAAAAAAAAAAAAAAAAAAAAAAAAGAAAAAAGCCCCGATGTTTTTAGCGGAACATACGATGGCCGATTCTCGCGGCTTCGGGCCAATAAGCCAATTGTGGAACGTCGGAGTATCGGGTGATCCGGATTCGGAGTGTCTCTACGAGGAGATAACTGGTGTTTCGTCGTCGCGGGATCCAGCGGTAATCGTTGATCAAGAGGAGAGGAGTCTCGTCGTCGTTGATCCGGGAAGTTCGACGGGGGTCGTTACAAGCGAGGAGGTTAAGTCAGCCCGTAAGAAGAGAAAAGTTGGACACGATAATCAGCATCAACATCAACAACCGGGACAAGAGGGGAAAGAGGAAGACGAGAAGGAGGACGAGAAGCGAAAGGAAGGAGGACGGAGGGACAAGGAGGAGAGGAAAAAGGAGGATAGGTCGAGACGAAGAACAGGGGAAGAGGAGAAACGCCTTGGCGTCAGGGTGGAGGAGCATCGAAATGGTTCACGCGGTTATTACGGAGATGCCAATACAGGAGGGCAAATCGAAGCGGCTGCGACATTCAAGCTGACGAGGGATCGAAGCGCAGCAGTACGCTATCTCCAGTCAGCGGCCGCAGCCGCTGCTGCTCAACATCAACATCAACAGCAACAACAACAACATCCCCATCAGTACTATCAGCAACAACAGCAACCCTATCATCAGCAACATCCTTATCATCATCATCATCATCATCATCATTCCCTCGGTAGTCTACGACGTACTGATAGACAGCGTCATCATCAACGGCCCGAACCGTTCAGTAATGAAACGCAGGAAGAAATACAGGAGGACGATGAAGCTACTCTCAGGGAGTTGCTCGTAAGGTACGTTCCGATTCGACACTTGTTATTTACGACTCGCATCGATCCTTCGGGATCTTATTACTGATGGGAAAGTACTCTCCTTCAACTTTGATATTTTTATATTCTACGGGCAATTCCACAGTGACGGTCACCAAAATTACACTTTTTTCGTGCTTTTTTTTAAACACTCGAATCCTTGTGTCGACATTTTTTTCGAAAAGAAAAAATGACGATATTTGAAGTGCAATAAATGACGGAACGCTCGTCGGAAATTTTCATCTTCCTGGTGGGTTTGATTCGTACGAAACAAGGAATATTTGACCTTGATCCACAGTCGTGTTTCTAATCAGCGAGGTCCTCTTTAATTTGGTTTGATTTTCGAAATATCGTCAGGTTTCGAAGTAAAAAACGCTTTCCTCATTTTAAATAGTTCGGTTCGAAAAACTTTGAAAATAGCAATTATATAAAAAAAAAAATTAAGAAAAGTACGTGACACGAGGAATTCCGAAAAATCAATATTTTTCAAACCGTCACAGTGGAGTTCCCCTTAACGGGATTCTATTGTACATTTTCGTTACTTTTTATTTTTTGGTATTCACCACAATGGGTAACGAAAAATGGGAAAATGGGATCGAATATTTGAATGTAGATAATACGGGACTGACGTTTGCGAATTTTTTTTTTTGACAAATCGAGAATCCGCTGTCGCGTTCGTCGCGAAATTATCGATTTTGACTTCGTTTCTATGATTGCGCTCAATTTTTTATCGGGCTGATTCTGATACGTCACTGAAGTGTGTACATACGTAGAAAATTGCCAGGAATGTCACTGGGCTTGCTCCAGTCTTAATTCTTATCTACTTGATTGCATACTAGAGAGTCCTAGGCTGATTTTTCTTAATACGTTTCATTCCGATGTTCATGAATTTTTAGTTTGCGAAAAAAGTTTTAAAAAAAGAAAACAAAAAACGCGAAACTTGTAATCGACGTAAAAGTTTTCCTGCTTAATCGATACCTCATTTTTTTTGTTCACTAAGAGGCACGATACATTTTTCAACATTCATTTACACGTTTGAAACATTATCTCGCTGTTGAAAAAACCCTAGATCTGTACATATTTTTTTGTTTACTAAAGATCTCAGGTTTACGATGTTCAACATTATTTCGAAATATGATATTATACTTTTTATTTATATATGTATATATATATGTGTGCGTGTGTGTGTTTGTACTTAAATTCACTTGGACTCGTGTACCCTCGAAAATGTAATTCAAATCTTCCATTTTGTTTTTCACTCCCATTTTTTTACATATCAAAACGTGTCGAAAAAACGCTTGACTCTTTGGACAATACTTTGCGACAAAAGAAAAATATTTCAGCTCGAAATTCGGCCCTTTAAAATTGTGTATGGGCTTAATGTTTCTCCATTTGATTTACTCGAATGACTCGATTTAATCGTATTTTCCAAACACTCAATATTTGATAGAGTTAACAATGAAAAAAAAACCTCGATCCCAGTCGCTTAAAAAATACCAATTTTTTGAACATCTGTGAAAAGTTATTTTTCATTCGTTGTTAATGAGAGAAAAGTTTTTTTTTATTCGGAATAAAAAAATAATTTGCCGAATAAAGCTTAAAAGATGTTCGTGTGAATAAAAAAAAACAAATATTCAAATACAAATATGATATCAATTTGATTGAACAATTATCGTCGATACGACAATAAAAAATTGATCGAAAATTTGATTTTCCATTTTTCGTCAAATTATTTATTAAAATTCAAATGATAAAAAAATTACAATTATTATTCTCAAGTTATCGTGTAAATCACGCGGAGAAAAAAATGAATGTTTGGATTTTTTTATTTGAATTTTTAATTTTGTTCAAACTTCGATATATTTATCACTCTCTCGTACTTGTTCATTCTTACGATTCACTCTCACACACGAATTCCAAACACTCACACACCGTGTGCGTAATTTTGGTTTTTTTAAAGTTTTTTCTTTTTCTGTTTTTTTACTTTACAAAAAAATAATTTTTCTCGCCATTGATCTTCGTGTACCTCTTTTTTTTTCGTTTTCGTTTGCATTCGTTTCTCCTTTCGTTCGTTACTTGGAGACATTAATTTGGCTGCGACGCTCGCAGGCTTACCACTGGTTGCTCATTCACGTTCGTTCTCATGTTCCCTTGTCGGACAGTCGCACAAACGATTTTCTCGCGTTTCAGGGATTCGAATGTTCCATTCACTTTCGGGTGTCATCAGGATCCCGTGGAGGTGGCACTTTGCGCGGTTTTCTTGTCAGAAACGATATTTTTTTTTCATCCTTCTCCCACAGAAGCAAAACTGCATTTTTCTACATTCAAATAAATCTCTATTAATTTTCGTTAATGAATTTTTAAATCTTTTCGTCCACTTCCAGTCTCGTTATCACGAGGATTTCTCATTTTTAATTTAACGAAATTTCATTGAAACATTATAAAAAATAAAAATAAAAATAAATGGATTGTGACGTACGAATCGTTTTTATCGAGTGAAAAGCATCGAAAAAAGAATATTCATTTAATTCATTAATAAAATGTTGAAAAAAAATTCTGCCAATAATTGATTCTACCTATCGTAAAAAAAACATAACGTCCAAATGCTATCAAAATAGTTTTTAAGAATTCTCCCAAAAATCAAATTGGGGAAAACAAATCGTATTCATAAAAAAAATCGAGAAAAAAAAACAAATTCTAACGTACGAATAATTTTTCCTAAATTTAACAAAATTTAATTAATTTCTCGTAATTGTCGGAAAATGGACAACATCGAAAAAAAACAAATTCTAGAGAACGACAAATTTTCTCTAAATGAAACCAAATTTTCTCTAACAAAATTCAATTAATTTCTCGTAATTGTCGGAATATCGAAAAAAATCGAAAAAAAAAAACAAATTCTAACGTACTATTCAATTTTCTCTAAACGAAACAAAATTCTCTCTAACAAAATTCAATTAAGTTCTCGTAATTGTCGAAATATTGAAATAAATCGATGACAAATTTATTTGAGTGTACGAATGAACCTTCTAGTGGGAGAAATCGAAAAAAAACAAACTTTCGTATCAAGCCACCCACTGAGTCGTTTCGGTTTATGTTTGTCGTTCGCGCGTTTCGAAAAAGAGAATTCGCTGGTGTGCCCGTCCGCATATCACTCATGATGTCACGCTGATTTTTTGTCAATTCTTTTCGCCGTTGTCATTCAACAAAATAAAAGTATAGAAAATGGAAACCAAAAACTTTTGGAAATTGCAGCAATTGATGAAACGTTTAGAAGCAATACATTCGATGGAAATACGAAGAGTCTCTCAGCGAATAACAAATAAAAAAAACGCACAGAACTGAACGAAAGGTTATGAAAAAAGAAAAATAAATAAGTAAATAGAATTTTCAAAAAAAAAAAAAACACAAAAACCAAAATGTAAGTGCGATTTGTCTCGCTCCCTCGAAACGCGTTCTACGAGTGAAGATATACCTACTGTTTTTTTTTCTCTCTCTTTTTTTTTATTTTCATACCGTGGCAGGGGTGAGTAAGCTGGCGGCGCGTCGCACACCACCGGGTGAAAAACCTGACGCGCGCGATCCTCCAGGCCGTCGTCGACGTCGTCGGCGTGAATTGAAAAAAATTTTTTTTTTTTTTTTTTTCATAATAAAAGAGAAACGAAAAAATTGACATGAAAAAAATAAAAAAAAAAAAAGAAACACGAAGAGCCAACGCACGACGAAGTCGAACGCGCGCCGGGTCGCGCCCGTGTATAACTCGAGAGATCAGCCCAATTGTCATGATTTCCGAAAAAAAGTCACCAAAAAAACAAAATTTTACCAAAAAAAAAAACAAACAAAAAAATTCGTTTAATCGTAAATCAAAAAATGTCTTTCCAAAATAGGTAAAACCTTACAGAGTGCGATAAGAAAGAGAAAGAGAGGGAGGGAGAGAGAGAGAGAGAGAGACAAAAGAGAGGATTCGTTACCGCTTCCTTCCGGACGTCTTCCCCCAAATCGAAAGAAAAAAACAGACCATAATCGCTAGATAAAAAACGGGCTGTGTGCGGTTTCTGCGTCGAGTCTCTCACGAAGCGAAGATTCTCTCTCGGGTGTGCGAAAACGACGGAAAGTGTCGAAAAAAAACCGAGGTACGGAAGAGACAAAAAAGAAACAAAAATTGAATCGAAAACAAAAAAAAAACAAAACAAAACAAACGAAAAAGCGAAAAAAAGCGACAAAGAAAAATATATATATCAGCGCAAAGCCACGTTGCTAAAAGTAAGACTGACGATATATGCATACATATATTTATATGTGTATACACGTACGTGTATTCGTGTATAGATATATGCGTATACACTGCGTTGCGAGTGAGAGGGAGAGAGACAGAAAAAGTCGAGGAAGAGGAAAAAAGTGATTATATCGGTGAGAGGATACTGTAGTTTCGGATTTAAAAAAATACCGCCATGGTCTCCCTATCTCCCAGGTACATAACGACATCGTCACTGATTTCTCTTTCTACTTCTACTTCTCTACTTTGTACTCGTCCTTCACCTTTCGTACCTTCTTTGCCATTCTAACCATCCTTCTCTTACCGTTCGACTTCAATTACTCCTGATCCAACTTTCTTTTTCCTCCGATTTTCAAACGGAATTTTTCATCCCCGAGCGAATACTTTTTTCTCGACAATGAAATTATATTTTTATCGTTTTCGACGAATTTTTACTTTTTGACAAATTAGGACGAATTTTCGAACGCTGATATGTTTCATGGAACGATTTTTTTTGTTGAAGTGATTTATTATTATTATTATTATTGGTCGAAAGTTGAGATTGCAACAGATATCGGAGAATTTTTGTCCAATTTACTATTGATTTTTTGTCTTCGTATATTGAATTGAATATTTCGTGAGAAATGTCGAATGATCAAAGACATTATTTTCGAGACGCTATAAACGGAATTTACGGTTGTTTTATTTTTCTTTGGATCAATACATTTTTTGAATTCGAATATGTTTGCGGAATGCGTGTATTTTTTAAAGCAAAGTACTTCTTACTTCAATTACTCGAATATTATCGTTCAATTGAAGCGTTTCTCAAAATCAAGTATTGCGCAAGATACGTTCTTTTTTTGTTTCAACGCGCATGTTTGTTCAATTCGATAATTTTTTGGTTTAAATTTTTTAATCCCGAAATTCTTGTGACTGTCAATCTCGTTTACGTATCTTTGAATTCGAAAAATTCGAACATTTCAATTATTTCTCCATTCGAGTATTTATATAAAATAGAATTGAAATTTTTGAAATTCCTTTTTGATCCTTTTTCAAGTATTTCTGCATTCGAGTATTTATATAAAAAAAAAAAACAAATGACATTTTTTAAATTCCTTTTTCGATTCTGATGTGTTCCAAAAAGTCCAGTATTTCCTGAATCCCTTACCTGGATCATCCATCATTCGTCACACCGCTATTTATTAACATCACGAGCGTATCACTGTCACACGACGCATCATGCCGATAATTTCGTTGCTCTCTTGACTCTTTAAAAAAAAAAAAAAAAAAAAAAAAACGAAAGCAAAAAATCAACTTTCCGTTATAAATTTCGTTCGTTCGTTCTTACTCTTGGCTCTTAACACCGTTACGCCTCACCGTATCTCATGAATTCACGATTTTCTTTTTCCTTCACGTTTCGCGAAACTTTGCCCGTAGTTTGTGCACACGATCACTCTTGCGAATATACCGAAGTGTAATTATTCAGTCGCCGCAAATTTCCGGGTAAAATCACGGTGCATCGTGTCCCGTAAAACCGCGTAATCCTCCAGTCACGAACGTTTTTCGTCACCTACGCCACTAAAATCACGTTCGATCGCGAATCTTTTTTTTTCTTCTCTTTTTATTTTCCATTAACCTTCTCGAAGATAATTGACACTTTTTGTGCCTTTGATTCGAGTTACTCGTAGGGGAACCGGGGGCAAGACGATGATGCTGAGGATATATATATATATAAAAACAAACAAAAAACATACATACGAATCAATCAATTTCAATTTAAAACTGATCTACATCGATTAATCTTGACCTATGTAAAAAGAAATTGAAAAATCAATTTTCCTGTTTGTTGACACGAAACTCGTGTGTACTTTGATGAAACCTCCACTTTTCCAATATTAGCCCAAATGTGGGGCACGATGGTACGAAAATAATTCCATGTCAAAATGGCTCTCGGTTGTGAAAATGGCTTCAGTCCCAACGCTGTTACGACAGCCAATCTTTTTTCCCCAATGGAGCTTTGACTGTGCAAGCTAAACTTTTAATCGATAATGGAATTTACTTTCAATCGATTTGGAGAGATTTGTACCTTTGAATATTTTATTTGAATTTTCAGCGGAACGATTATTTTTTTTCTTGAAGTGTATTGATATTATTATTATCATTATTATTATTATATAATAATAATTATATTCTTATATAATATTATTAATATTTAATATTAATCTATTATTGTTAATATTAATTTATTATTAATATTATTATTATTTATTCGTATTGGAGATTGACACTTGATTAATAGTTTTATTTCAATTACGGAGATATCGCAAATTTCTTCATACTGTCTTCGTTCGAATCTCCTCTTTTGCTCGCTTTTTTTTCTTTTACGCTCGAATAATTTTTCAAATTTGAAATAAACGAGAACGAAGCTGTTTGGATTTGTTTGGGTTTATTTTTCATAGAAGTTTGCGTCGTTGCAATCCAATGAAATGTTTTTTTTTCTCATATTTTTGTTTCCGTAGTTTCATTATTTTACGAAATCTTTTTCGTCAGATTTGAATTCAAGATTGTCACTGTGAAGAATCGAATAATTATTGAGGTATCTTGCTTACGATTACGTAAGAAAAAATAGACAAATTGAAAAATAATCATTTTCGTTACGCCGCGAACGTTGCGAACTTCAATCTTATTATTTTTTTCTGATAATAGAGAGGAAGAAAAAACCGTCCGTAAGATACAAATTTAATGACAGATCGGACGTATAGCTACAACATTGGTAAAGCGGGAGAAAACGAGAACGTACTCATTTTGCCCTGCTTTAGCTTGTATTTATCTTGCCCCGTGAATCGGTTCACGATTCAACGATTTATCGGGCGATAATAATTTTCAAGGTTTCTGACGAACGATTTTTACGACAATTGGTACTTTCATCGTTAAGGGATCGTCTCAGTGTGAAATTTTCAAAAAATCGGTTTTTTTTTGCATTATCGTGTATACACTGTTCTAAACATTTTCTCAAATTTTTAAATCAAAATTCAAATTATTACGTTCGCTACAGCGTTTCTTGTAGAAAGGGAACGGAGCGGGAGTACGCGGGGCTACAATCTTTAAACGCGTATTTTCTCGGAATGGTGTTTTTCAAAACGGTGTCCACTCTCAAAGGAAGAATTTTGAAGATATCTATTTCCAATTTTGAGACAACATTTTTAACGTCATTATCTTTCGCGCTATGGAAGCTTTTTTTTTTTTTTACTCTTCCTATTTTTTTTTACGAAAAATTGTCGAAAGAAACGATCAAATTCGATACTTTTTGTTCAAACCGCCGCCATTTTATCAAATTTCAAAAAAAACCTCCATAGCGCGACAGCGATTTTCGTACAGATTAATAATCTTTTTGAAATTTTTATTTCACATGAAAATAGCCGCCGCAAACGTAGATACAGGACCTTTTTTTTTAACGTGCCGTTTCAACAATTAATTTAATTATCATATACTAAATAAATGAACGTAAAAAAAATCATTTTGTATTCGACGTGAATCTATTTATTTATAAAAAGAAAATCAGACTGATTAGTTTATTATGACATTCAAACATTAAAAAAAAAAATCACGGAAATTAGTGATTTTTCGGAGGGTCGCACTGAAACTATTTCTTAATTGATCTGTCTCTCATCGATATCAATAACCGCCTGCAACGAAACCTAACGGTAATAAACTTTAAAAGAAATAACTCGATGTTTCGGTGAAAAAAAAAAATGGAGATTGTTCAGTAAATTTGGAAACCCGATTTCGTCATAATTACTAATTCAACGGTCAATCACTCGCTCATAAATTCGTCAATATCCAATGAAAACGCTGCGCCCGCACACACTCTTCACTAGCTAGACTTTCGTTCAATCTTAAATCTTAAATCTTGTTTAATATTATCCCCCGCGTATTATCGTCTTGCCCCACGTTATTCCCCTACACGTGCACGGCAAGTTATAACTCTCGTGGAATAATTGCTTTCATCCGTACGATTACCAAACACGATAAAATCGGTTATCGCATACGATGTTAAATAGAAGAAGCTTGGGATCGTCAGTGATAGTTGCCTCTTGTTATGACTTCGTTTATTTCAATTATAAATATTTGCCATTATCTGTGCATAGCGATTACCAATGCTTTTGTTTTTATTTTTTTTTTATTTTTTTTTTCCGAGACTCATCGCTGCCGAGCTGCAAGTGGCACTTTTTTGTCCCCTGAATTTTAACATCTTCACACGAAAGTAGAAAATGTGTGTGTGGTGTTTTTTTCTTAATTTTTTCCAAACAAAAAATAAAGGTAACGATTTATCGATTTTTACGAAGGGAATATCAGGATGTCATTTAACGAATTTTGATTAACGTTTCGATTGTCAGATCAATTATTACAATAGAATGATAAACAAATTAATAATTTCGAAAGAAAACGTGCTCGGCAGTTATTTTATTTCTTTGTGTGTGTTTTTTTTTCCTAGAATCGAGAAAATAGTGCACAGCATCCTAGAGATTAGTCGAGATAAATCTAGCTTCGATCATCAATTCGTTTAGTCGTTTTTTCTCTTGATTTTGATTAGTTATTTAAATTTCGTTGATTTTGATTTGTCTCTTACTTCGTTAGTTCGATCAACAGTAGTGATAATTTGATCGCCTCGATGTTGTTGCGTCGCCTAGCATCGCGACAAAATTTTTGCGAGCTTAGAACAGTGCGAAAGATGGACGAAGAATTGAAAAAAAAAGATGAAAAGAATACAAAAGCAAAGAGAAAAAAAAAGATTGCAAAGTAGGAGAAAAAAAAGAAAATAATGCAGAAAACAAAAAAAAGAAAATTCATTCGTCTCCCGTTTTGTCTGTTCTTTTGCGTGTGTCTCTGTGTGCACAGTCTGCAGAAACAGGTCAGCGTTATGAGTATGAACTTGAGCGCGAAGTTGGACGAGCTTCAGCGCGGTGATCGCCAGCTGGAGACGACCGTCGCACTCTGCGAAATACGAACGCAGCTCCAGGAGCTCACCAAGAGTGTTGACTCCTACCAGAGCGAGGTCAGCGAGGTCAAACGTGACATGGCCGTGATGAGGGTACGACGTTCGTCCGGTGTCCAAAACCAAAAAAAAAAAAAAATACAAAAATAATTATTGTTTAATTTGATAATAGATCGATATTCTGAAAGAAATACTTGGCAACCCCTTCAGGAACAATTTTGTTCAAAAGCTGAATTACGTCATTGATTATTCATAGCCGATGGCTGAGTAAAAAAATTTCAATCATTTTCAACTACAAAAATAAAGACATTTACCGTAGAATATTCCCCCCAAAAAACTCTGAAAAGTGCTATCGTTCATTTTTTTTTTCAAATAAACCGTCTATATACGAATTTCTATTGATCCAACTTTAAATGTGACATTTGATACAAATTTATTGTGCCTTAATGAGAATTTCGAGAAAATCTATCTTCAATGGTGCCCACATTAAAAAACTGGCTTTTCACATTTCGAGTTTCTATCTTTATCGATTTTCAGTCAGGACTTTGTTCCGTGTATATAGATTGTCGTCGATTTTGAAAAAAAAAAATATTTTTCAATTTCGCGAGTCACAGACGCTCGGTGAGCAAAAAATAAAGATCGAGAAGGGAAATGATGAGTTTTTGTTGTAAATTGAAACGCGCAGCATGAGCTGGACACGGTGCAGCAAGTCAAGGAGGAAATCGAAGAGCTGAGAGAGTACGTTGATCGACTCGAGGAACACTCGCATCGACGGAAACTCAGACTCCTCGAACAGGTGACAAAAATCTCGAGCATGCGTCTATCCTTTTATTTTTCTTTGATTTTTATTAATTTGATTTTTTTTAATATCAATTTTCTTGATTTTTTATTTATTGTTTTGAATTATTGTATTTTTATCGTTTGATATATTGCTCCCATTCGTACCTTTTTATTTCCGCTCTCTGTTTGAATAGGTTAATTTTTATGTGTGTCGTAATTTAATATGTTTATAACTATTGCACCATTGTTTTATTATTATTTTTTGTTTTCAGTGGTTCGATCTCGTCGCATTTAATTTCAATTTGTGTGCTACGTTGTTATGTTGTAAACTTTTGTGCCTACCGAGTTCGTACCGTTTAATAAATAACCTGCGTTGATTTTTCATTTTCCTTTCCAGGTTTGACATTTTTTTTTACCCCGTTAGCCGCGGTTATCTTTGTAATTATTTTCAGGAAACCGTTAATTTTACTTCAATTATTATTTTTAAGAATATTCCATAGCGAAAAAAAAATATTGCGTAAAGAGAAGAAAGCGTTTTGTAAATGTTCTCGTACTGCTGTAGATATCTATTTTTATTTTTTGTACCACGTTATTATTTTGTAAATTTGCATTAGCCGGGTTTGCATTCTTTAACAAGGAATGTACGTTTGACTTGATAATTTTGCTTTTCAGGTTTAATATTTTTTACGTTTTTACCCACCTGTTTTTGTACCGCGACATTATTTTTAGAAATTCTTTCGTAGTGGAAAAAAAATGATTGGTCGAAGTAATAAAAAACGGGACGTTTGATAATTCTCGTGTTGCCGAGGACGCATGATTTTTTTGTTTTATTTATTCGTTAATTCTCCGTTCTCTTTGCCAAATTCCATGAATTCTTTTGAATATTTTTTGAATAATTTAGATTCTTTTGAATATTATTGATTTTTTAAATAATTTTTATTCTTTTGAATATTTCTGATTTTTTGAATAATTTAGATTCTTTTGAATATTATTGATTTTTTAAATAATTTTTATTCTTTTGAATATTTCTGATTTTTTTTTATAATTTTGATACTTTTGAATGTTTTCGACATTCCATACAAAACTTCCAAATCAAAATGTAGTGAATTAAAAAAAAACGAATTAAATTCGAGGGAATTTGTTTTTTTTTTGCAACAGGGCTTGACGTTCTTCCTGTCGTATGCAATACTGGCAGCGGTCCTTGGTATGTTGCAGTTTGGATACAACACTGGAGTGATCAACGCACCTCAAGGAGTACGTTAGCTTAGTTTCGAAAATTCTCCCTTCCTTCGATTACTTTCATAACTAACAATTTTGTAATTTCCACATTTTTCTGGCTCTCAGAATATCGAGAACTTCATGAAGGACGTTTACAAGGACAGGTACGGGGACGACTTGTCTGACAAAGCTGTACAGAGGTTGTACTCTGTCGCCGTTAGCATATTTGCGATTGGTGGTATGGTCGGTGGTTTTAGTGGAGGCATTATAGCCAACAGATTTGGCAGGTAAGTCAAAATTCCTGCTCGCTTACCGTTTTTCCTTCTCGGCTTCCGGTGAACCCAAATTTTCTTGCGTTCGCCATTTTTGTCCATTAAGAAAAAAAAACGTCACTATTATCGTTAATTCTTTCCGTCTTAAAGCAGTATTCTACTTTGAACGTTCGAAAAAGATGATATTTTTATACATTTTTTATGCGATTGATAATTTTTATAAATTACTTTATAAAAATTATTATATATTTTGTGCACTTTTAACGTACAAAAATACCGTTTGAATACGACGCCTCGATGTGTGAGTCCAAATTTGGAATTTTTTTACTCAATATATCACTAGCAATCGAATGAACTAAAATTTATAACGCGCATGCAAAAATAACGAAATAGAGGCGAAACGAAAGGAAGAAAAAAGATGGTTACGTTTTTTCACTGCTTTTTGCCAAAAAAAAATACTCAAAATAAAAATTTAAATAATTCTAGTTCAGTATATGGCTACATATGTGTCAGAATATGGAGCAATCGACTGAACTAGAATTATTTACATCTCGATTTTCACTATTTTTGTTGGCAAAAAGCAGTGACAAAAGGAAGATAAGTAATTATTCAAAATAATGGAAGTAAAAGCAACGAAAAAAAAGGAAGAAAAAAGATCATACGTTTTTTCACTGCTCTTTGCCAAAAAGAAAATAGTCAAAATAAAAATGTAAATAATTATAGTTCATTCGATTATAACATATGTACAGAATATGTGACAAGAAATTCGTAATATTGGTTCAGTAGTTTTGAAAATTTTAACACCGTTCAGAGATATCCGCGTTCAAACGTAAAGGAAGAACCACAAACAAAATGAACTTGAGCTTAATCAGCGATGCTCGCATCATTTTCGAAGAATATTCTTCAACAAGTTTTACTTTCGAAAAATGTAAAAAGAAAAATCGATTTTTTTCAAAGTTTCAAAGTAGAAACCTGCCTAAAAAGAAAAAAGCAACAAACTTCATTAATCGCTAACTCCCGGTTACGTTTTCTTTTTTTCCATTGCGAACAAAAAAAAACAAACAAATCCACGCGCACATTGGGAACCAAAAAAAAAAAAACAGAAAGGGGGGCTTACTGCTAAACAACGTGCTGGGCATCGTCGGGGCGTGCCTGATGGGTTGTACCAAGATAGCACAGTCTTACGAGATGCTGTTCTTCGGGCGGTTCGTCATCGGTGTCAATTGTGGCTTGAACACCTCCTTGGTTCCAATGTACATATCGGAGATAGCGCCGTTGAATCTTAGAGGTGGCCTGGGCACGGTGAACCAGCTCGCTGTTACGGTGGGCCTCCTGGTCTCCCAGGTGCTGGGCATCGAACAAATCCTTGGGACGAACGATGGCTGGCCAGTACTATTGGGACTAGCCATCTGCCCAGCGATACTACAGCTAGTACTGCTGCCCATTTGTCCAGAATCTCCAAGGTAATCTTTCTATCGCTGTCTCTCTTTTTGCCATCAACATTGGCGTAGCCAGGAAGTGGCGGTGGTACAACCCAAACAAACCCAAACAAAACGCAAACCCAACGTAAAGCGCGCGTAGTTCCAAAAGGCCCAAATAATCAAATTTCTTTGGAGCGATAGCGATTATGCCGAAAAATTATGATATTGAAGTTGGCAACATTGTTGCGCAATGAAAATAGTTATTTTTCAATTTCTCTAATTTTTTTTTACCGAAATCGTAACGTAGATACCTCAATAATTATTCTAATTTTTGTAATGGTGATCTATCGTTCAAATCTGAAAAAAAATATTACGCAAAATAATGGAACTAAGGGAATTAAAAAAATGAGAAAAAAAATGTATTGGATTGAAAACAGTGCGAACTTCAAGTCCATGAAAAATAATACTTTCAACGTCAAAACGCAAAAGAGCTGTTCTTTTAAAAGTTCGTCTATTTTATTTTAATAATTGTTAGCCTTAGGGAAAAATATTTCCGGCAAAAGTAATAGCCCGTTAAAACATCGATGTTTTACGTTTTTTACGTTTAAGTTTTAGGGACTGAACAGCAAACGAATAAATTAAATATAAAATAGATAAAACAAACAACTTTTGGAAATATCAGTTGTAGCGAGTTTTGAGGTTGAAAGTGAAATTTGTAGGTATCGTTACTGGCGTATTCGTTATAACTGAGTCAACCTGCACGGGTAAACGAAATTCCAAATAAATCAGGAGTTTGGACTTTACGAAGGTACTTCCACCCAAACACATCCAAACTCAAACGATCCCAACTCCAAACAGTTAAGTTTGTGCCCCGCCATAGAAAAGAAGATCCGGCTACGCCAATGATTAGAAACAAAACTGACAGTTTCCATCTGTGTCTGGATTGTCGTCGAACGGCATGGTAGATAATGTCCCCTCGTCATTGTTGAAAACTCAGGTTCTTCGACACTCAATCAGCACGATTCTTTCGTGTCGTTGATTTACATTGTTGTAATTATCGAAAGCTCCATCCGTCAGTGGCTGATTTAGAAAAACGTTGTGATCCCTGTTGTTGTTTCCATCGATTAGATATTTGCTCATTACAAAGCAGTGGGAAGAGGAAGCTCGCAAGGCCTTGAGAAGGCTTAGAGCGAGTAACCAAGTGGAGGAGGATATAGAGGAAATGAGGGCCGAGGAACGGGCTCAATTAGCCGAGTCGACGATTTCAATGACGGAGCTCATATGTAGCCCTACTCTTAGGGCACCCCTTGTTATCGGGGTCGTCATGCAACTCTCCCAACAACTCTCGGGTATCAATGCAGTAAGTTAACCCAATATATACACTTTTCGCTTCTCCCACCACTTGGAAATTGAATTTCCCTACTCGTTAACGAATGTTCTCAGCCTGTATATATTATTACAGTACGTTTCCTATTGGCTCATTGGATTTCATTGAATTCCAGGTATTTTATTACTCGACAAATCTTTTCAAAAGCGCGGGATTATCGGAGGAGAGTGCCAAGTTTGCGACCATCGGTATAGGCGCAATTATGGTCTGTATGACGTTAATTTCCATCCCGCTAATGGACAGGACCGGGAGGCGAACGTTACACCTCTATGGACTCGGTGGCATGTTTATCTTTTCCATATTCATCACGATTTCGTTCCTCATAAAGGTGAGTCGGAGCTTTCATCTCGATCTCTATCGCTGTCTCTCTTGCTCACGTTTTTTTCCCTCGTAATTCTCGTTCGCTTCAAATTGTTGACTAATCACGTGTGTAAGGCTATTGAGGCTTTACGTACTTTTTGATGGTCGGAAAAAACACTTTTCAGTGACTTTTTGTTTTTATATTGACGAAACAATCAAGATGAAGGATCGAAGGATTCGTTTCTCATATTTGTACCCAATTAAATTTTCTATTTCACAAAGCATTCATTTGAGAATAGTTAAACAAATCTTCGAATCCTTATTTCCATTGGTTCGTCAGTAGATGAAAAGAATTCCAAAAGTCTTTTTTCTGATCAGCCAAAAGCGATTAACCATGATAAAACGTTTCAATCAGCAACGAAAAGCCACAAACTGTATAGGACTAACGAGCTGACGCAACTTTCCATTCTCTCGTAGCTTACGTCTTTGACCGTCGACTTTTCATTGGAGAAATCAATACAATAGAAACTCGATTATCCGGACTTCGTTTCTTCGAATTTTCGGTTATCCTGACACTTAAGCGCTTTGTCCGTTAGGATTTGAGTGCATAACCAGTAGTGGTGGAAAAGTTGAAACTTTATTCGCTCTTAATTGCTATCGAATGAAGAATAGAGAGTCGTTGGATTGAAAAGTCGAATTTTCGATACTATTTGTATTATAAGAATTGATATTCCCGGTAATGCGAGATATATTTTTGATTATTCGAATTTTCGATTATTCGAACGATGTCCGATTCCAATTAATTCCGGATAATCGAGATTCCACTGTATTTTTTAAAAACTTGATTCCTAGTGAAATCTTTCCCGAGCGAAGTCACTTTTCCATCGACTAATCGATCGTTCATCGATACTGGAATAATGATGTTTGAATGACTGGTGGAAAAAGAATGTACATACCCCGATAATGTGTCATCTAATTTGCTCGCTTAAAAACTAAAAATTAGTCTTTCGGAAACAGCTTCGGCTCGTAACAAAAACAAAACAAAAAAAAAAGAAAGAAAAGGAAGATAGTAAACGTTTATCGAATTCTGCGACACTCCGTGCACTTTTCGTGAGTGCGCGAGGGTGCTTCTTATGACGCTTTTTCTCAACCTCTCGCCAGCGGGAGTGCGGCACTGCACCAAATGTGAGAACCAATCACTGCTAATTTATATTCAAATGTTCACGATCATCGAACTCTGGAGAGAGAGAAAAGAAAAATAATTGTAATTCGAAGAGCGAAGGGGTAGAGGTGGTTGGTCTCGAATTACGATCATTTTTCGGATAGTCTCGATCAAGTAGGTAAAAAAAAAAACAAAATCCCAAATCACGCATGCGCTTCTTCAAACGTTTTCTCTAGCATTTTTGTGTAACACAATTTTTATTTTTCTAAACCGCGTTTTCACGCTCTGACAATAATACGCCGGAAATATCACTCGGGAATTACGGAAACCCCACACCGACTGACTGCCAAAATGAAAACACATTTTACACGTACACACGGAATACACCGAATAGCACGGAAATACTTGTTTCCTTTTCTTTATTTTTTTGGTTCAAGTAGTGGCGTTATATTTCTTTTTTATTTCGCTTCCCTTCCTCCCTCTTCTCGACCTCTTTCGTGACTGTCTGGAGGAGATTTATATTGAGTTGTAACTTTATACTTTTTCACCTTTTCTTACACTGCTCAAACCTGCTGCAAAAATCTCTCTCTTCTACAGTCACCGTTAATAGTTTCTTTGACGAGAAGAAAAGAAAAGAAAAGAAAAAAAACATCTTGAATGAACGAAAAGATATCACAGTAAAACGTGATAGGGAGAGAGGAATTGGAGCTTCGAGCTTGTCCTGGCACCTCTTTCGAATCGGCAATAACACCGCTCGGAACAAAAAAAAAGAATATGACGCTGTAAATATAGCAGAGCACTGTACACTCTGTCGTGCCGAATAAGACGACACGATGAAAATTTAACACTTAACACTCGAACACTTTGTATCAGGATTGAGGCAAGCATGCTGCACAATACAATGAGACGGAAAAGAACGAACGATCACACCCACATACACACACAAACACACGTACACCTATTTGTGCATAGTGTTTTCGTTTAAGATATTTTTAAGTAAAAGTCTCAAATAGCTCCTCCAGCTGATCAGGAAAGAAGAACTCGATTCTACGGCCTGATAGGAGTTTTTCAATTACGTACAGGAAATGATAGACTGGATGTCCTATCTCTCGGTCGTATCGACCCTCAGCTTTGTTGTATTTTTCGCGGTTGGTCCTGGCTCGATACCCTGGATGATAACCGCCGAATTGTTCTCGCAAGGCCCAAGGCCGGCTGCAATGTCTATTGCTGTTCTCGTCAATTGGATGGCCAACTTCATCGTTGGCATTGCTTTTCCAAGCATGATGGTGAGTCACACTTTTTTTTATCAAAGAAATCATTATTCCGCAATTTTTATTCTGTAATACAATTGTGTTTCCCTTCTTTGTTTTTTCTTCCCTCCGATCACAGGATTGCCTTGATAATTACACGTTCCTACCGTTCAGCGCATGCCTAGCCTTTTTCTGGATCTTCACCTACAAGAAGGTTCCCGAGACCAAAAATAAGACCTTCGAAGAGATTCTAGCTTTGTTCAGGCACGGTCACGACAGGTATGATGAAAACAAACAATCCAATGAGATACCCAGTACGTACACGAGGAAATCTCTGGAAAGATAGTTTGCCTAAGTTCGGGCCCATTTTTTTTTTTTATTTAACTGCCAATTAATCGTAAGGCAAACGGATTACGCGACATCGAATACACACCCCAGTACATATACATTCTTATACATGTATATATCTATGTACATATTGGGGTGCTTCTTGGTTTTCAATTTATGAGAAATAACCATGTCAGCCCACCATTCCCTTCTATTATCTAAAAAACCGAACCATAATTTTCATACGTTTTTAAAATTGATTTTAGATGTACCCACCGGATGTCAAAGTTTTAAAAGGAAAATTGTAATACACCCATGTGTCACGCGTATTGTTTCTACGCCTAGTTAAGGCTAAAAAAACGTGCTATTTCTAATTCCAATGTCTCGCGTCTTCACTTCCCCTCCAGTACATGATCGAAACGGAAATGTCCTAATATCAGAGAAAGTATATTATCAGCAGAGTTCCTTTACTCTTTTTTTTTGTTTCACTTCATGTTTCAATATTCCTATTCCTATGCCATTTTAATTGCCGGTAACGAGTTTTGATTTTGAGATTAATAGTTCGACAAAAAATACAACGGGCCGTTCAGATTTTAGAATCGAACAAAAGGGTGACACGCAAAATGATAAAAAAATAAACTATTTACACCAAACAAGAAGCATCCCAATACATACACACACACATATATATATATATATAACACATTTGTGCATATAAACTTGAATTTTTAAATACGCAGATATAAATATAAAGATATTATTTGTTTCTATTCGTACCCTAAGGTACATTTACATCAATCGAATTCTGACTACGTGGGCTCAACACCGCAAGTCTCACAGTTATCTTTGATTCGCCTGGCCAAACGGACTTTCTTTCATTTCATTTTTGTTTTGTTTTCTCATTCAATTGATCGATTCGCTGTTTGATGATTATTGAAAAAATGTTCCGCGTTACGTATTGTGTCACGTATGTGCCGCACGTATGAGATACGAAAAATCTTCCGCGGTTGAAAAATCAATTTGCACATATTCATTGCTTCAGCGTATGAAACGTAAGCTCGAAAATTGACAAATTGCGGCGCACCTTAATTTCGTTGTTTTTTTTTTAAGGCTCAAGTGCTCGTGACGAAGCACCATTCGAACGTTGTAATTGCTTCTTAATTGCATCGATAACGTGAATTTTCGAGTCTGCTCTCAACTCTCGACTTTTTCGTCACGCGGAAGATTTCGTTTCGATATCTCAATAGCTATATGTCGTGCAATATATAAGAGAGTATTTCGAGTGTAAATACATCGCTGGCCCTATAATCTGTGATAAGTGAGGAGATTTGCACCTTCATATACATTTTCTTTCTTTTTTTCCTTTTTTATTATTTTTTTTTTCATCCCGAAGAATTTTCATTTCGTAGAATCGTCGAGCGAAGCTCACCACGAATATTCCGTTTTCTGTTTTCGTTTTTTCTTCTCTAATTCTCGTTCAACGTCCATCTTAAGATAAAATCGCGGAAAAAAAGCAATCAGTTAACCTGAATTTCATGAAAAATGAAATTCACTCAAGATTTCGTAGCGTAATGATAAAATTTTTGATTCCAAATTTTTCGACAAACTTTTATGAATTATCAACCACTGAATTTATCAAAGCTGAATTTGCTCAAAAGATCTTTCACTGATGCACAACATTCGCTCAACTGCTAGTCTGTTGAAATTGAATGAAAAAAATCCTGCCCAATTGAACGATTTTTAGTAACTCGAGGATTTTTAACTGCACGAAAAGAAAATACATATCACAGGTGAAAAAAAGTTTTCTGGATTTTTATTCAAACGAGAAAACATGATTCTAGTGTTACACGAGGATGAAAAGAGCAAAAATGACGTCTAGCCAGAGCTCAGATATCGTTCGATCACAGTTACGTGCGGCTTGAGTTACCACCCTATACTCGGTGATTTTTCTTTATTAGCATTCGACACACCCATTCCTTCGTTACTGTCGTTTTTTTTTTTTAATTTCTCCTCATTAAGCCCAATCGATATTATAATTATTTGTCCAGCTTATTGTAAATGTATTCTTCTTATGAATAAATCATTATTTCAAAGTTATGACTCTACGTTTAATATTATTTAATTTATCAATACATATGTATATGTATATATTATTTTTTTTTTAATTTATTTTCCTTGCGCTTGTCTTGTTTTTTTAGTTTGGGGTTTATCGTAAGAAAGGTAATGGAAAAGAGAGCGGTGAGAGCAAGAACGTAAATCAGAGTGGTTTTTGTTCCGTGCGATTATTATTTTCGTAATTGTCTTTTCTGTCTGTATTACTCTCGGAACAGGAGCAGCTTGCGGGACAGCAGACTATACGGGTAAGTGCTCGAAGAAAAGAAAAGCAAAAAAAGAAATTATATATATATATCTCGTTTCGTTCATCTTGCGATGGTGGCTTTGTAATTAATTCGACTTTCCATGTATACGAACGATTTACGACCCGTGTATACAATTACGAGAATCGTACATTCACACTTTCTCTCGTATGTATGTACGATCTCGTCTTTTAATTTTTTTTTGTTCTGTTTTTTTTTAACATCGTGCATGAGAAACGATTCGAGAAAAATCCCCTTACGCGAGCTAGCGATTTTTCTTTTGGGCATACGAAATACGAACACGAAACGTTATATCGGAGACTAACGTTGGAAACGAGGAAGGGCCTCCCGTTGTTACAACTGAACGTCTCACCTAGAATTTGATTCTCGTAGACAGCTGCCTATGAAAATAACAAAAAAGAAATACAAAATCAGTATCCCACGCTGTAACTACTTTAGATGAGAGAGTGACAAAAAATATATATAGTCGCCGTTTACTTTGTAAGTTTCGACCTGAATACTATATCTGGCATGGCATTACACATATACAGATAGGAATACACACTTTACAAGTTTCTTATATTGCATTGATGAAAGACCTCGTGGCGTACCAATTTGGACAGTCAAACGTCAAAAAATAATGAAACGAACGGATTACGTTATTGTTAATTATGTCTGTCATAGCTGCATGAACAACTACTAACCGTATGTTACTTATTATGAAAACTATTTCGTGTGTTATCTTGTGCATACCATTTTTGCGTGGAAGGTACATTTCACAGTTTCTCCAAAGTTCCTCAGGGCTATTATGTGCTCGAGATCTTTTTGTTCCGATGATTCGATATACGTATACCCCATATATATATCATTTTATTTTATATATGTATACACAGAGCGAGGCAATAACTTTCGGCATCTCCGATGTCTCGGAATCCAAGGCTGAGAGGAAACAAAATTCTGCAAGTAGTGGACAGTTGCAAAAGAAACCAACAGTGGTGATTACGAGATCGAGATGATAAAACGATTGTTGGGAATGGTTCTGGAAGAGATGTATACAGTGGCTTCCTGATAAACATGTTTCATGGATGTGGTCGACGTTGCATATTTTAGGATACGGATATTGTGGTTGAATTATCAATTGGGAAAATCACTGTATTCACCTTTTATTTCTTATTTCACTCTAGTTTTCAAGAAAATACGTCAACTTGAATGCAAGAGTTACACTTTGAAGAGACTTTAAGTAAACCTGGAGATATTAAAATATAAACAATTGTACATTCTTTGTTCAATCTCTTTGCTAGTGTTTTGCGTTCAAAATTCCGTTTCAATCATGAAGTTCTAATAATTTTTCGATTTTTGCCTAAATTTCGAAAAGGGACCATCGATTTTGGTTGCCTCATTTTTCTTGTCTTTTCGCCAAATAGACCTTTTGGGGAAATCAAAAATTCTTTTTTACGATTCTTAAAGTAACTTCAAGGAGCTATCAAATAGAATTTTTTATAGTACACGAGTATTATCAAAATCGACAGCGAACAGAATATTTTATAAGATACTAATCCCACTCAAAAAGTGAATCTTCATCGTCTGAAACTCGGAGCCAATGAATCTCGTAATCTCCACTCTCGCCTTTTTTAAACTGTATAGAACTTTTGTACAATTTTTTTTTCCTATCTATCGTAAGTTTGTCGATATTCGAGGTGTTAGTTATTGCCTCATTCTATATACGTGAGTTGTCCTTACCGGGAGTTTTGGCGAATTTACATCAGAGCAGTTCCCCACCGACTTGCAAAATGAATATTGAAAGGTGCGGGCAAGTCTTTTGTCAATTCCAAGATAAAAATAAACTGTAAAAATTGGATTTTGTTTACATCTAACAATGCTGTATTTTGGAAAATAAATAGAAAATAGGAAAGCCCATGAGCGAGTCCAGCTATCAGAGTAATCCAAGTTCTGCAGGTGTGCTATGCAATTGATCAGAAGACAAAACGTACAAAACCTGAAAATATTCATTTGGCGGGCATTTTTGAACTGTGATGTCGATACTCCTGTTAAGGATCACCCGTATATATGCAAAACGCATAAGAAAGAGAAAACCAAAACCATTTTCAGTAACTCAACGTCAACCAGTCCAGTCTTACATAAGAGCCCCGAAAAACAGTTGATACAGCCCGGAGACTTTTGCAATCAATCGCATGCAGAGATCGGCGTATTTAATTACAGTTCTGCTCCATGTGCTGATCTATGCCAAATGACAATCGCGATTGGTCATTGATTTATCTTCGATTGCCAATTCTATCCAAAAGTCCTTGAACGTCAGATCGATAATCTGTCTCCTTGTCGGCCCTGTTCTTCAATTCCGTTGCATTCCGATGACGTTTCACTTGAATCACTCCTACCTGGAATCGGCAATACATCAGGTAGTCAATGACGAATGCGAGCCAAGATCAATGTCCGAAAAAAAAAGACGTTAAAGTTTGAAATGCATCAGCGAGCGAAGTACAAATGTCATTAAATACGCCGATCGTTGCACCTCAACGAGGTCCAGATCGATGTTGGTCTCGCTCTCAGAGTCCAAGTTCCAGGACGTGCGTCGATCTTTTCAGTGCCCGGATCACGGGCGATCTCGCTTCGAGAGTTCGCCTCGAGGATATCACTTTTGGAATCCAGGCTGATCGCTGCAGTGTGGGTTACCACGGGTTCTTTCTTTCCATTGGTAACCTTCACGACAAGTTACCTCCGTTGATTCTGTTTTCTTCCTATCCGGAAATTAAGTAATTAAAATCCACGACGACTTTTAATTGCAAAAACGTGATAATGAAGCAGCTAATAACGGAAAGTGAAATCGTCGTGTATCTGGGCACCAACGAATAGTTTATCGCGCACGACTGCGAAATATGGAATTCTGGCTGGCCTGGACTCCGAGACCGATATCGTTGTCGAGCTGGGCCTCGACAACGGCGTTGTCGTCGACCTAGACTCCGAGGATGAGATTCTCCACGATCTGGACTCCGGAAAATGGCATTACGCACGGTGATGAGCGGGACACGAGAACGATGATTGCCGACGGACGACCGGTCCTGGAAAATGGATATCGATGATGAACGTGTATCAACCTTGGAGATAATCCCTTAGGATGCGAGGAATCAGCGTATTCAATGACACTTGAACTTCCATAACCAATAAATTGCTCACTTTGGTTAGCGTTTTATCTTTTTTTTCATTCGAATGGACAACAATTAACAATTCTGGATGGAATCGGTGATCGAACGATAATAGGTGAAATTAGTCATTGGATCCTAATCGACGACATATTCCACCTTAAATCGAACATTATTACCAATAGCCACTAATATTGTCGAATCTCGATTTAAGACCCGAAAAAAACTGTTTTTGCATTTTTGTAAAGTGATAAAATAAGTATAGATTTTTTATGATTTTTTTTTATCACTGATAAAATCGCGACGCTGCATCGTTGCGTCCGATATTTTTATAAATCGAGGTTCTACTTTATTCGGAATTGATAATTTTTCGTGTTTAGTGTATGTGAAAAATATGCCAATCTCTAATCGCATGTCTTCCTCTTAGTATATACGAGATATGAAAAGAAAGCGTTTCATACTCGATGCTTAAGAATAGGTTTTGTTTTTTGTTTTTCCGTTGTAATCGATAATTCGATTTCTCTTTTTTTTCAACTTGTTCTCTTCTCCAGAGGTCTACATTCCATGTCGCTACTGATAGCTGGCACGACGTTTTATGCGCTGGTCTGTGCGATTGCATGTCTTAGGAGCTTATACGTAATGTTTAATCGATCGTTTTCTTATTTTTTTTTCGGGTATCGAATTAATCGATAAAATAGATGTTTTTCTCTGAAACTCTCGATCTCGAGAGTTAGAGTTATTCGCATTGTGGAATGTAATGAGGAGAATGAAAAACTCCTGTCTCGTGCAACCTTAATTTTTTTTCGTAAGGTTCAACGTTTTGATAATCGTTGTGTGGCACCTGTTATTATTATCTTTTTGTTTCAAGTATTTGGCATCGTACGCCTTCGAGGTTTTGCCGAAACATTCGCCGAATTTTAAACTTCGACCAATTGACGAAATTGACTCGCTGAGCGATTACGAATAATTTTTTTTTTCAAGGAATGGGAGTGCGGGAGAGAGAGAGAGCAAGTGTATTGCTTGAATGAGTTGAAAAGTGTGGGATATAATTGTGACGAAAAGATACAAATTTTCTAGGCGCCTTGGTCGATGTAACGTTGTTATCTTACAGGGAAGAGGAGCTCTTCACTTACTCTAGCAAGGAGACGGTCCTATCTGACGTCATCACTGCCAGCAATCCCCAAGCTACAGAAAAAATACTTATATAATCGGAAGAAGGCAGTAACGAAAAAGAACAATTCTAATCTCACGCGTTGAAAAAAGTGGTCACGTTAATTAAAAACAAAAAAAAGCAAAAAAAGAACAAGTATTCGATTAAGACACTGGAAAAATAAAGTACGTACGACAACGTTAATTAGTGGTGTTTTAGCTCGATCTTAGGCCTTATTGTTATCAATTTTTAGCAAACGAAAAGTATGAAACTTGGCACAATTCAATCACACGAAAACGAAGAAAAGAAACAAACACCACTCGATTGAATAAAAGGAGAGATTCAAGGAAATAATATGTACTCGTATGAATATTTCGGCAATACCGATAAGTGTCAATTTTATTGTTTCATTTTTTTCTATACGATCATACTTTTTTCCGTTTGATATTATTTTCTACTCGTATGTGGTGTTGGAAAGAAACGATTGATTTCCTGTCAGATTTTCTTGAAATGTACAAAATGATGATTGAGAAAAGCACCAAAGCTGTAGCAAGATGAGAATGAATTCCGTCCGAGTGTGGACCTCCCGAGGCCCGGAATGGGAACGGCCTACAATGAAGATAGGTCCACCGTACCGATATCGGAAGAAAATCATTCAGCCATGAAGAACCATGGGCAAATATAACATGTCCGTAATTAAATTTTCGTTTGACCCTCGGTGGCAATGTTGGATTCAGCCAGCACAGGGCCTGCAGAAATCTTTGTCACTCTTGTTTTGATTTAAGATATGATATAATATATCACTTTTACAAAGCCAATTTTCTCGATTCGATACGAGGGAGTTCAAAGATAAAACGAGTCAAATCTATCGCTTCAAGGAAATGACATTCCATGTTCATTACGGTGAGATAATTTAGACGATATTGTTCACGAATTCATTTTTGGCATGTTCCAATAATGACAGAGCACGTTCGACGCTGCAGTTAATATTCATTGAGGGCGAGTAAATGCGTAAGAACATTTTCACGTTTGGAAAAGTCACGACTCTGCTGAACTTTCTATAATAAGTTTATAAAACCTCAGTTCCAGAGCCTCGTGTGTTTTTCGTCGGAAATGTTACGCAGCTTCATCTGTTCCGAGTGGTTCGGCAAACTGTGCAACTCCGTTGCCTAGTCTTTCTTCTAAATCGTTTTGGTACGCACTGACGATAATTCAACTTCTTTTAAACAACGTTTCCTGCTGTTGGAGATTGTGACCGACCAGGCCAGGTACGAGGCCTGTAGCATTTTCTGCTCCTGCTGTATGGCTAAACCGGCACTGCTCGAAGGTCGTGCGTGGACCAACTCATAAATGCCAGTAAAATCGGTGCCACTCCACTGTCACTCTTCTACATGGATTTGGACACAAATTGAGCCAATCCAAGAATTCAAGTACAGTTTGAAAATGAAGTTTGTGGGACCAATCGGTTGATGCCTCCAGCTGGCTGATTTGAAAACTGCGTCTTTACGAGTCGTTGATCTTTCTCTAAAAACCATCCGTGGGGCCTCGGGAGGTTGACGAATTTTTAGAGTGTACATCTACACGGGCCAGTGAAACGAGACGTATCTCTCTCCGATGACGTTACGATAGAAACTGTGAAATGACACAATAATTCCAGAACGACTATTCGCTTTTTGGTTTAGCAATGAGACAACCCGAAAGAAGGGAGAGCCTTTGTCCATTATTTGGTATTTCCTAGACGAGAAGTCGAGTAAACAAAAGAGTATTCAAGTGCGTTTTCTTACCATCCATTGTAAACGGTCTTTGCAAGCCTGGAACTTTCCGACAGGCCTCGCTATCATACAGCTGTTCATGCAGTTTTCATCTATCGAAAGACTTCACGTACAATGAGCTTCCGGATAATATCGGAAATAAGGGAAGAGACGGACCTGCGATAGCCCCGGGGTTAGCAGGAAGTGTGAGCCAATGCAAGTGTAATTCTGGCTGGCCTCCTCCCATTGTCAGCGCGCGTAACGATCTGAAAAGTCTATCCCCAGAATCGATCAGTGACCAGTGAAACTTTACAAACGCAAAATAAGATATATCAAATTGAAAAGTATACCGGATCGCATGGACTTGTGGGCCAGTCCAGTTGAGCTTCATTGAACATCCATACAAGATAGGATGGATAGTCGATACCCAAAAAACTTCTTGACATTTTGCCAGTTGCATTTTGCTCATCACATCCCAAACATCACGATCATCCTAGAACCCTGCAATTCATTACATTATGAGGATCCTGCTCATTGGCGTAGCTAGCATTTCTTTTTTAAGCAGTCTGAAGAAAAAAAAACCAGTTTAATACACAATCATCGTTTTTAAAGTCATATTTATATTGTATTCGATCAACACATAACACAAAATATGGGACACGATGAAATAAACATGCGATTGATCACATGTATTGTTATTAAGATTAATAACCATGCCGTAAGGAAATAATCAATTAATCTTGTATCGTTATTCAATCCAGTTACTAGTCTGCAAACTCCACTTTTAGTAAATACTCGATGAAATAAGTTTTCTATTTTATCCTGTAAATGGATGCAACGATTCTTTACGTGACATATTTATTTTCTGACAATCCCATTGTCTATGTTCAGCAGTAATATGTCACAGAATTGTTTCTGAACTATTCTGCCCTTAAGCTAGTTTTTTATTCATCTGGTAGCAAATTAGACTTCTGTAATCCTTTCCATATTAAATTGTATCCAAACGAAATTTATCAGTTGTTTCGATTTAATTATGTAGAATCGATTATTTGCTGGCTACGCTAATGATCCTATCGAAAAAAAAACAAATGGTCAAATCTATCGATGCATGTAACGTCCGAGGGTCGTGAATTGCAAATGTCATGCCTTGAAATGTGGGAGCAAGAGACAAAGAGAGAGAAGAATTTAATCGTAAGAAGAAATTGATTTGATTGAACGAAAACGAAGAAAGACGAACAAAACAAAAAGAATGTCGCCGATGTATTGAGAAAAGTGGAAATTTGGAATAGCGGCGTGGTGTTTTCCAGGAGCATGCTAAACTGTGTGAATGCGTTAGAGGGACACATACCACCGGCCGAGAGCGCAGCCCTGATGGTTGCCGAGGAGAAGCCACGTCCTGACTCATGTAAGGCCCGTCAACCTGACCGAGAACACCCGTTTCATCACCACCACCACCACCACCACAACCATCACCACCACCATCACCACCTGTCACTATCACCACCAATTCCATCAACAAGGCAAACAATTCCTCAGACCTGGCTGTAGGGCTGTGTTGCACACCAAAAAACCAAATATAACAACCGAGAGTGTCACACATCTCCGACTTCTCTCTACCAGGCTGCATCTCTGTCTCTCTCTGTCTCTCTCGCGCGTTTCACGCCGGGAGCCGTTACAATACGAAAAATAACACCCCGATATTGTGTAGCCAACTCACGCTGCTGCGGAAATCAACACGAGACTTCCTCAACGCCCTCTTTTGTGGTACGAGATGATCTTTGCCAAATTCTAAAAAACCGAAGCAGCATTGGGAAAACAGATAACAGTAAGATGAAGAAAAGGCGAAATAAATTGGACAAAAAATTAATTAAAAAGTTGGACGTGATTTTGAAAATGGCGTGAAGATTGCGAAGCTCGTAAAGTCAAACTTGAGGATTATCAAGATATGTTTAAATTTTTATGGGAATTAGAGTTAAAACAAACAGACAGACACAGCCTCAAAAACTTTAGAATTTTCTTTCCTCATAAACGGTCAAATGTGTTAGGAAAAACTAACCATTAAATCCTGCGAAAGTCATATACGCAGAATTTGATGGTTGGCCTACTTAAATGCCGTTTTGATAATTAGTGTCGATAAAATTTTAGAGGATACCGAATTCCAAAATTTAGTCCAGCGTAGATCGCTTTATTTTTTGCGAAAAAGGATAATTATAACTTTTCGACAAGAATCAATTATTCTTAACAAATGGAGAAATATTCTTAGCTTGAAGTTGAAACTTACGAGTAAGATGTCTCAATAATCGCAGACCGGCGAATCATTTATTTATCGTTTGTTACTAAAAATTAATTACTTGACAAATTCTGTCACCAGATCTGTTTTCCCATTGTGCTCGATTTTTGAACCAAACCTCAAACGAGCACAGGACATCAAGGACAAAATGAAATAACGGTTCGAGATTTCGAATACGACACTCGAGGATACTTAACTTTATACAACGTGACGAATTTTTAGATCGGCCACACTATCCCTTCGCAATACGGACAATTTTTTCGGATTGCTTTCTCCCAACCAGAGGAAGAGGTAGACACGAAATAGAAACAATGTCACTTGACAGCGATTGAATCTGGTAAGGCCTTTTGAAAACAATTTAATTCACCCATGTGTTACATTTTGGACGGAGTTTGTTTTTTGACACGCCCTCCCCCGCCCCTGCCCCGCGAGAATTAACCACGTTTCAATATCTCCAAAATGCCAAACTTTTTACCGTTTCGATACATTTTTTCACAATGAATTTGCACTGACAATTTCCGAAAATGGCGATATGCTCCAACTAATTCCTATTCCAAAGCTTTACGGCGAATTTTTCAAAATGGAATTATCCGTTGAATAATTAAAGCTATTTTTTCAATTCTCAATTGTCATCTCTAATTCGAAAAAAACGCTACGACGTTATCGTTTTTTGTGTTTGAGTTGTCTTTTATTTTTGTCTTTCCATTTCATGATTATTTATTAATTATTTATCGATATGATTGAAAAAGGCGTCAGATATATTATAATGTTTACATTTTTTTCAAAACTATTAAAAATGATTTGTCTACTTTGTTCGTACGGTAATTCTTATGAGCGCCGATTAAAAACAAAAGTTGTTAAAAATATGTATCGTGAGGATAAAAGTTTGGTTACTTTGCAAAATGATTCCGTGTGCACTGTACGCTGAATCTTTCGTCACGCGAGTGCACTCAAAAGCAAAAAATCACATCACACGATAGTGATATAAAATTATTATTTTTTTAATTCCAATCGTACACCGTAGAAGAGCACACTTGTCACCCGTGTGTGTATTTTACGTGTGCGTGTGTGTATACACGAAGTAAAAACAAAGCAATAAGAAAGTCAATCGACGTTCACTAATTTTCACTATGTGGAAACCGCTTTCTCTCCTCGTCTATGTTTATATTGTTATTTTCGATAACGTTCAAATAATCAAACGATCAGACTCGATCTACGGTACTTCTGGACGGTTGCGAGCTTGCTAAATTTTGAAAATAATTTTTCAAACTTCGCGGCGCAATATCGACGTTTTTAATGAAAAGTTTTCACTCAAAAATGCTCACGTATACTTCATTGAAAAAACATAATTTACTCAACTGCTCGGCTGTGAGCGACACGTATAGACGAAAAAAAATCGTTTCACTTTTAGGTTATGCCACACATGTGGGCATCAAGACAACACTTTTTTCTATGTTAATTCGAATATTATATGGTAAATTATGGTTTTTTAGTGAATGCAAATGTGAAATGATATTTTTGCCAAATTTATTAAGCGGTAAATGGCAGAAAACGAATCATTGGGACAACATTCCTAAAAATTGGAATCGAATATAACATAAATAATAATTCTTTTATATCTGAGATGTCAGTTGAAAATATCAAGTGTAGTAAAAAGATTTCTGGTGTCAACCGCAAATCGACAATCACAAAACTGTCGTATAAGTTTGTTTATTACGAAATGTCATCTTTCTAACGCCATCTAGTGTAACCCGACCAGACTTATACAGCGCGAGATACAGAAAACTAAAGCCATCTATTGGAAAAATCTTAGATTTCTTTTTTACTACACCTAATATCAGACTATGCAGTAAATGAATGTCAGTCAAAATAATTATCGACAAATATTAATGACGAAGCGTGAAAAATTAATTTTAAGAATTCAGCAGCTCCGCTCAGCTGAACAGCTCAATACCCTCGACATCATTTTACATTGCAAGTGTAATCCAATCCACCGTGTGTTCGATAGTCGCAACAGCACACCCACGTTGTAGCACAATACTCTTTACTGCGATGTGACATGCATCCATAGCCGAATTCCACGAGTATCTTGAATTCGTATACCACGTGTCGTCCATTAAAAAAAACATTGGAGAAAAAGCAAAACAGAAAACAGAGGAAATGCAGACATGATCCATAGATGATTTCACCATCTCATGCCCATACGATCATTTGACACACGATTGTGTATCAAGATTCATCAACACGTCACGTTCACTGTTATTCCATATAGCACACATTTTATTAATTATCGGAGGACTCTCGAACGAATTAATATTTCTGTCGAAAATCCGAGATTGCTCGGCCAATTATTGTTTCTCGTCGATATTCCATTATTATTTTCACACGGAGCAAAAAAAAAATAGAGCTGCAGCTGTCCCGCAAAAAAGCCTGGAGGAATCGTTTGCTGCGCATACGAGAATTAAAATCCAAATATCTTCCCAATTCCTTCGCCCAATTATTTACCAAGATCCGCATGTCGCCTAATATCTTTGTATGTTTGTGAATTTGCTCAATACGTAGTCTCACTGTAATCCATTTGATATACTCTTGATTGCGAAAATCGTGTATTCTTCCTTCATCTTTTGTTTGTTTGTTTATTGACCCGTCTTTTTCTCGTGCTTGTAATTTTCCGTTGAAACAATGGTTTTACGAAGTTATCATTAGGACGACTTGCGATCCGGAATTCCGGCGGAAATCGAAAGAAATGAAAAACGTTTGAGTAATACGTTGAAGTAAAATGTCAATCTTGAGCGTGAGAGGTTATGTTTTTTTTTTCATTGTCGTCTTCATTAGATACACGTTTACAACTTTTGTTTCTTGCTCATGTGTCATATCTCATCACTTGGTGGCTCTGCCGTCAATCACGATATACGTCGTTTCATCGGCGCGTGCATTTCTGCTGTTCTTTTTCTTCTGTATATACACTATAAAAACGTCACTGGCCTCTGTAGTAATTGTTCGTTACACACGAACACACCCGCATACACATATGTATCGAAAAAGAGGGAAAAAAAAACAAAACGGAATTCAATTTTCTCACTATCAAAAGAAAAGATCGTCAGACGATCATCAGAAGAGAGGTTCCAGCTCGAGCCACCTAGTTGTCCAATCGTGAACTATCCTGGAGTAAGCAGGGTAGCCGACGGAATATTTGACAACTGGAACATACGAGCTTGAAATATTTTTCTTTAGAAATATTCCGATTATTTTTCGTGTGCAAACAGCCATTTGAAAGGAATTGAAAAAAAATATATATATTCTCGTGATCCTGAGTTTTGACGTAAGCCTGAAACTTGAAAACGTGCGTTATTTGCAATAACCTTTCTTTTATTTTTTGAGGTTCAAGATATCGAGAAACGTTCAGCACTTTAATTTTGTTTTCTTAACAAAATTGCAACATACGACGCAATATCGCGTTTCTAGGTGTGGATTGAAGCATGATTGCTGTAAAACGAAACTTGTTCCGCATGTGCCTCTTTTGCTTGAATGAATTGCTTCTCTATACATAATAAAAAACGATGCTTCTTTCAAATGTTCCTAGCATAACCGCCCTACGTTGTAAAAGAAATTATTCAATGTGTGTCGGCAGCACTCAACGTGATATTTTTCTTTCTTTGTATTTTATCGTTAATGCGATGAAAACAGTGTGAAGAAAGGTGTAAGAGAATGTAATGAGAATATTATGTGGAGATATCAAGTTGTATCCCTTTTAGTCTGGTTTCGAGGCCATTTCGTGAACACATTTTTCACAATTTCACAGTTGCGATATTAAGGACACAGGGAACATCGATACAGCTTCACAAAATACGCTAAGTTATTTGACTAAAAAGCAGTTAATAATCAGGCTCTGGGAAGCTTAAAATATATAGAAAATTTGGTCGTTTTATTAAATGCTACAAGTTGATGACCTTTGGGAATTCTCTGTTCAAAATTACTATTAGCCATCACTTTTGTACTCACATGTTACATCTACTTTCCCTTAAATGAAGATGTTGAAAAAGAAAAAATGCTAAACTGACGAGGCTCTCTCCAACCAAAGCCAAACAAACCCAACTGGCTGAGTTGAAAGTCCGCACGATTCAGCTTTTCTGCCAAACACTCGAGTTTCCTTGAATTGTGAAACATTGTCTGCCAAATAGCCTCGACATTCACGACAAGTAACAGTAGATCGATGTGACCGTAGCGAGCAAAAAAAAATATTGATGTGGATGCAGAGTCTGGAGGCAAAGTAAAAGTGAAAAAGAGATATATAAGTGAGAGAGAAGAAATAGTCGAGATGAAGTTTTGGATGTGAGTAACGAAGAAATTGGTGACGCCTAGGACTAATGGCTAATTAACGATTATGTGACAGTTGTGTTTGTAGCTGGATCAGAACGTTCTTCCATCGCTCCCGCTCAACCGGAGAGGGCACCGCCCCCGCTTCCCCCGCCACGCTTTCCGAACAGCGGTGTCTGACAATGGGAAACTCCTCTTAATATTGGCAATTTTATGATAATGAACACACCGATACCGCTGCCACTTCTAATGAGTACCTCGAGCCTCGAGATCGAAACGCATCTCTACGAAATAATAACCGAAAGGAGCAAAGCGTGCGCCACCTTTCTGAGGAATAGTCTTCGTTGCGCTGCTAACAATCTCGCTCTGGTGCCGAGACTCGAACAAAGCCGAGAAAGCGCAAGCTACTTCGACTCGTAGTCGATAAGGTTTACAAGCGCAACAAAAAAATAGGTCAAATTATCAAATTTATCGATCAAGACAAGGATCTCGAGGTATGAACGAAATTTCAATTAGAGAGAGAGAGAGAGAGAGAGAGAGAGGGTGAAAGAGAGAGAATATAGAAAAATCCAGCAGCATATCTCACACTCCACATTCATCGCTTGTACGTCTAATTCTCATTGAAACTAAAACATTCGATAAACGAAAAAAAAACGATATCCGAAGAAAACGTGACTTCTTCTCACCACTTCCAGTCACGAATATTTGAGACATTAAACCCAAGAAGAGTAAGTTTACGCGGCCTGCTTATTCCGATTTTTTAGAGAATTCGTCCGTTTGACTTTTTAATTGCAAATCGGAATGAAAGCTTCGAGAAAGCGCACTTTAGGCCTCTTTGGGGACAATCGTGCCAAGAGGCTAAGAATTAACTACGAAAAAGAATATTCGTGTCGAAGGGCACTGCTCTTGAAACATTCCAAAATATAACGGAGTTGTCGAAGCCTTCCGGACAATTTGAATATGACGAGTGCGATAGGGAAAATTGACCGGGTACTTTCGCGACTATTTGTTAAATCATAAATTTCATTTCCTTGCTTTAACGTATTTTTTTTCCTTATGAAATTGAAAACTTCGAATATGTCGAAAAAATGTTACGAAGCCCTTTGATGCCAGAAAAAAATAACGATATTAAGTACCGAGACGATGACGATATCGACATTTGAATCTTTGAATCGCATCGAAAACTATCGTTGACATCTTTGATTTCTCGATTTTTTATTTTCATAGAAATTTCGAGAAATTCTTAGCTCCGAGAGTTAACGAACCAAACGCCACCCATCGGACCCTAACTTTTGCGATCATTCGGATACGCGGGACATGCCGGAAAAAATAAAATGATACCGATACTTCGATACTTCCCGAAGAGCTAAAGGACTCGGCCATTCGTTAGATCTTCCTTTATATGTACATAGTTGTATATACTTGTAAACTGCAAAATTCCGACACTTCACGATACATCAAGGCGAACGCATATATATGGGCACTTTCTACATGAAATCGAATCTCAAACGTGGCATCGTTCGAACTTTCTTTCCTTCCCATTCGCGCGATACGGAAAAAAATCCGCAATTTTCCATTTTCTAAGATTCCATTGGAACGAGAGTTCCCCATTAGGAGTAGACGGAAAAAGCCTTTTGCTTGCCACGACGCAAAGCCTGTAAGCTCGCAAGAAGAATCCTGATAGTCGTCATTCCGTGCAGCATGATCAATCTGTAAAGAGAACAAAATTCGATTGAAAATGAGAAAAAAAAAGAAAAAAAAGTTAAAACGAACGATAGAGAGAGCGAAGGGAACGAAAGATCGTGGAGGAAAAAGCGTTCGCACGATTAATGAGTATAAGTTTTGAAACAAAAAAAAAACAAAAAAGAACTGGAAAATCTATATATATATATATATTAGGTGTAGTAAAAAGAAATCCACGATTATTCGAAATCATCTATTAGAAAAATAATGGATTTCTTTTCACTACACCTAATATATGCTAAGCATAGGTATCCTCTGTGGTATATCAAGAATCTCCGAATATTTACTGTTAAAGATCTTAGGATTAGTCGCGATAGGACTAATAGGCGATAGAAGGCATAAATACCAAAAAGAAAGAAAAAACAGAAAAATGCTAACGTTGGAAAACTCACTGAAGGAACTGAAGTGAGAACGGTGAAGAGCCGGTAGGGAGCGAAGAGCGGAGATCGAGGTATGAGCGCTCCTCGAATTTCGAGAATGGCTGTACAATAATTGCGGACCGAGTTTACAAAAGAAGAAAACAAGCTAGCATATCCGTTTTCAACCATTACCATAGGCTTACTCGAACACAAAAGTGAAGACACGGAAGTAATAAGGATTCCAATTTCTTCGGTGTGTACGAACGATTAACGATTAATCTTACATGCGGGATTCCGGTAGGGTGACACGGTGAGGAGTACCACGAGAGCGCGTCGATCGCGCCCTTCGATCGATCTCGCACATCAAACTTTTTATCCACGTGAATTGAACGTAAAACGTCGGACGTTCGGATATTGCGAATTAATCGGACTCTCCCGCGTTATCGAAAGATCGAACCAATCAACCAACCACCCACCCTCCCTAACCCCTCCCACCCCGCGTTCGAGGGTTAAATTTTTCATAATTCTCTCACGGCCGGTACCAGATTCTCGAACGATTTCTTCTCTGCGAAAACGACCAGATATCCGCGGGGCTCAGAAACTCGTTGTCATTGAAAGATAAAAAATAAACTGGCGAAAAAGTCCGGTCTCTTACAATTTAGACGTGTAACGTATATTTCACAAAAAAAAAAGGAAATGACAATGAAGAATAAGAAAATATGCGAAAGATCGAGAGTTTAAGTAACCTTAAAACGAGCAATAATTGCACAAATAGATTTTCGAGTCAATGATTTGTATTGATAAATGAAACTCACTGACGACGAGGAGACTTAGATAGAGCCTTATGAAATTTGGATTGGCCCGTCAAGCGAGTGATCACAATAAGCAAATTGTAATATAAGTTCACTGCCATTCAAATGACTTGCGCTCTAACGAAATAAAAAGGAGGAATAAAATGAGAGAAGAAAAAAGTGAAGAAGACGAAGAAGAAGTTAACAAGGAAGCGCCAATAATCCAAATGTGTACAGTTGTGTGTGAAAAACGAACAGACAAAACGATCGTTAAAGGAAGATAAAACACGATACGAAGGTGACAAGAAGAAAAAAATGACTTACAATTATATTTACATGACGATACTAATTACGAAGTATTATTGTAAAACTCAATTAGCATACAAGCGATATTAAAGAACGGTATACATACGTAGGTTTATAAATTAAATAACCGAACCCGGAGCTATTATATATCGAACGAAAATGTTTATAAGGCACGCTTTCAGTTAAAACGCAAAAAAACGATAAAAAAATAACGATGAAGAAAAAGAAGAAAAAAAAACGAATACTGCAAAGTGAAAACCACTTGGATCGAAGATGTAATTTCATTTCACCTCTGAAGAAAATAAGTCACATTGAATCGATATTTGTATTCCTCGCACGTTAAGATTCCCTCCGAGCCCATATGTAATCCCTTCCCTCCCCCGCCCAACATCCTTTGATATTCATTCGACGATTTGATTGGAAAATAAGAAATTACGAGCTGTAAATAACATTTTAAACGTCGGTTAGATGCCAGTTTCTCGACGAGGAAACGAGTGATGAACGATTTTTCATAATTTTTTTATCTTGATTTTTTAAGACTGTCCATGCGGATCGCGTGGAAAATCTGGCGAATCACGGAGTTGTGATCGCCAGAGTTTCATTCGAGCAGGCTACGTTATTTGTTCTTTGGTCGGTCTAATATATGTACAGATAAAAAAACCTAGAAGAAGATAAATAACGATAAATTTACATCGAGATATCGGGTAGTTTAAATATAATATTGTTATTAGGAAGAAATATTCAACCTCTTAGACAATTGACAACACTGCGCTCGATTGACTATTCTCTATAATTCTACCCGAAAAAAAAATTTAGCGTAAATTTTCATGTTCAAATGTCACTTTTTGTTTTTCAAGCTCGAGAAGATACGACTATTACGTTCGAGTAAAAGAAAGAAAAAAACGTGCTCAAGTTACAGAATAATAATGGTTGTTCCAATTTACGTTAATATTATTATTATCGATTGTTATTGCTACCTATGTGCTATATTCCTCTTAATTTTGGATATTAATGAATAAAAAGTGGAATATACGACACTCAATGATCACGAGATCATTCTCTCCCACTTTTCTTGATAGCTTTTTCCCTTTCTGTAATTCCTCGACAGCTCGACAAACGACCGAAGTGTATTGTCGATTTTCCATTCACAACCTTTTCCTTCCATTTTATTTAACGAGTTTTTCTTCTTATCAGGATTATGAGCTTCGCTTCGAAAAAAAAATTCATGTTCTACACATTGCATCGTGACGATTTTTTCCATTCGATGCTTGTAAAAGGTTAATTAGAAATAAGACCCGGAGTTTAAAACTATTATCGAGCTCATGATTTATTTGATCGAACGGAGAAAGATTGGACTCGCAGACATTTTTTCGTATCATTATTATTTATGTAAAAGTAACATAAAACTTATTTTATCTTTTTACTCGAAGTCATCAACACTTGCGATATTAAGTGCACTGTTGCAATTCGATTCGTTTCACATTATGTACAATAACCGATTATCAGTCAAAAAATAAACAAACGAAGACAACGGTTACCGATAGTCCTACGGTTTGCACTCTTGATGAAATGGTTCGAGGGTACGAAATTCTCGCCACGTCGGGGGCAGCGCGCTGTGAAGATGAAGCCCGCATCTTTTGCAGGGATCGCTGAACAGCTGATTGAAACTATGAAACCACATCTGCAATAAAATGCAAAGATTTTGATAGAAAGATCTTCCATGCTGCAGCCAACTCTTATTTCAGCCTCAGTGATTAAGATATATCGAGAATTTGTATTACCACAAAAGATCTGACTGACAGTTCGGGGAGAGCAGGTGAATAAAAATGCAGCATAGCAGCTTGGGCATTCTCTGTGACTTTGCGGAAGACTTTGTGACGCGATTCGGTCCAGAGATCCATCGTCTCGCCGTAGCCTTTAACGACGACACGTTCGATCATTAGGCCCTTGAAAGCCACCACTGCTTTCATCACGTGACCCAGCGTTATGTGGAGAACGGCGTTTGAAGCAAAGGGCCTGGATACAGACACCGTCATGTCGGTAAACTGACGGTCGAATGTGGCCAGAAACGCGTCTACTTGCCTAGAGAAAACAGTCCAGCTTTAGTAAAAAAAAAAAGAACAGAATATTGTGGTAGCTAGCTTCTTGTGGAACAAGGCCTAAGAACTTTTTACACGAATTGAGGAATGCGAGTAAACAAATAGTTTGCGTTTTAGAAAGCTGTTTTTGTAGTCATTCCTCAGCTGTGCTAATAGCATTGAGGTGGCCAGACATGAGAGAATACCATATTCTCTACTTGACTCAGCGATAATTTACGTATGCTGACAAAATTATCGTCTTACTGAGGTGGAACATTGTGACTGCTGGTCTGGATCCTGCCTCTCTTGGAACGGCTGGTGTTCGTGTACGAGCGTTTGAGGGAGTTTTGGTTCAGCAGAGCATGAGCTACGTTGCTGTATTCGTGAACTTTGTCCGTCCATTTGTAGCTGTTCACCAGAGTGCTGTAAAGCGCTTGCCTGTCCTGCGTTGTCTCCTGACTCAGATAAGTCGTACTGGCAAGGTTGAATGGTCCGGGTGGCGGATTCAAACTGTTCACTGCCTGCTCGACGTCTCTGGAATTTCGTTGGTTGCTTTGATCCCAGATAACCTCACAAATTTTTTAGATACAAATTTTACAATCACCTCAGATTCGTGTTGACGACTGTCAAGAGATCCTGAAGATCGGCCAAGTACTTTGCTTCCCTGTTCTCCTCGCCGTGCTCGGTGCCCAATCCATTGCCTAGAGAGTCGAAAACTTGGCCGACGCTCGAGCGCAATACCTTGATCGCTGTCAATGCCGTTTGCAATTGTTCCATTTTTTCCATTTGCTTGTCCATTTGGTTGATTCCTCTACATAGCCGGCTCGCATCGAATACATTCGAGCGACAATTTTTCAATACTTTTCACGTACTTCGTACACGACGCGGAAACCCGGCGCTTGGTAATTAACGCGTTTTGAGGTTATGGATTGTTTTGGTTGAAAGGCGCGAACGACACACGCGTCTCGTGCGGCGAATCGACGAAGATCGAACGATTATTATGCTCAGTGACGTTCGTTGCTTTTTCTCACGAAACGTCACTTCCGGTTGTCGGGACAGATTTCGGCAGAAGTTTGGATTTTTTCCCACAAATTTCTCGTACCGTGTAAGCGTGAAGCTAATTTGGAAATTAAAAAAAAATGGAACAGATTTTAACGGATCCGGAATTCACTTGGCTCCTGAGGACTGGTACAAACGCCTACAATATTTATCTGACGATGTTTCACACGATAATACGCGACACCACCACTGATCTTGATGAGGATAATCCACGTGAGAATTCCACGATAAAATTAGCTCAAAAATAAAAAAGTTTCGTTTTTCATTTATTCTTTTAATACTCATCTAATTGTAGACACAATTTTCTATCCCCTGTTGATGGCTGCTATTGATCTATTGGTCTACCTGAGTATGGAATAAGGACCGAGGCGGCTTGTTTCTTCCTTTTTCTCTCCTCGTGCCCTTCATTTTTCGAGTACAGGAAGATGGTAGATAATTCTTTGTTCTTTCTTGTCCAATATTGTAAAAAATATTCAAAACTTATATTTTAAATCGTCTTAGTCGAAACATACTCGATTCAGAATTGTACAATTACAATTATCTTACGAACTCGTAACTACAATCATTCGTATAATGCTTGAAACGGAAGTTCCGGGGTAAAAGCGCCTTTCTCGAAGAAAAAATAGTAAACACACGGAGTAGTATATGCTCGTCGATTTTCACGAAAACAGGAGAAAAAACGTTTTAAAAAATGAGACATTGCAAGATCACTGAGTAGAATGAAAAAAATCGGTGCGCAGTAAAATAATTCTGTGGATAAAAGTTTCTTGCACGATCCTCGAATATGTCAGGGAAGTAAATTGACGTACTAAAATTAACGTTGTCTGATTCGCATGTTTCACCCGTGACGAAAGAGAAAGTGCCCATACCCCATTGACGAAAACTATACGATCGCTTTAAAAATGCAGCAAACTACGTTCCAGATTGAAAAAAACAGAACGAAGACTGCTTAAAAAAAGATTCGAAGTCATCCTGCGTCAGTGACGACGACAACAGGCCAAAGTTCCCACTCGACGGTATGTGTATTATTTTTTATACTCGTTGAATGGTCGGTCATTGAGAGGGAACTTTGCTGCGTATCTTTCGCTCTATGTGTGTCCGTGTGCATGTTCGTGTCTGTTTATATAAAGCCTACATCTATTTCTCGTTATATAATTTATAGTTCTGTACACGCGACGATCGAGATACTATGGTAAAAATAAAAATGTATACGTATGTACAATGATTCTGGCGATTCGAAAAATACTTGAAAAATTTTCATTACGCTACGAGGAAAGTTGATCACATCCTTGACATGGCGTGGATGTTTTTTTTTTTTGCTTTCGTAAACTTCCGTGACTCGGGTTTTTTCCCCGTTTTTTTTGTCTCGACATAGTATTCACAGGTATTTTCCGTTTCAATTTGGAAGATTTGGAAAATCATTCGTATTTCCATGGTAGGAAAAAGAAAAGGTGTCGCGAATTACCAGGTGGAAGTTTCTTCCTTGCTGACCCGTATTTTTTCGTCTTTTCTGTTGTAAATACGAGGATAATCATCCTGATAACCGGCGTACTGATGGCTCGACTTGTTGGTCTTTTGTTGCGGTCCGATTGGCGAATGACTCGGAGAATATTTCATTTCCTGGAGTTCCTGAAGTTCCTTCAACGATCTCATCACCATTTGCACATCGTTGTCCTGTTCGCTCGTTTGTTGGACTATGATGTTGGTGATGTTTTCATCAACTAGGATACTTTGGTCCTTGAGCTTGTCGTTCGTTCCTCGGGAGGGGGTATCGTCGTTTATTATTTGACTAAGAAAATTCGTAGCTGCCATTGTTTCTTCGATTTGTCGTTGTTCCTGTTCCTCCTTGGTGAGCGTTGACGTTTGAGGGCTGATCAAAACGTCGTTCTTCACGGTAGTCGACTGGACTCTTTGATCACTGCTTTTTTGATCCTTTCGTCGTTTTTTCGTTTCCTGCGATCTGTGTTTCTCGTCGTGCCATCTTTCGCGTCTTTTCTCTCTTTTCTCGGCTTTGCGGGAGGACTCGCTGCTCCCGGCTCCTTCCGATCTCTCGTCGACTTTCTTTTCGTTCTTCAGATCGACAATGCTGCCATCTTGCATTCGTTGCTTTTCCGAACAATTCTTCGTCGCGTTACTCGTCCCGAGATCGTTCGTTGTACAGCTGCTGGAGGTCGTAGTCGTCGCCGTCGTCGTCGTCGTCGTCGTTGCTGACGTCGTCATCATTGTCATACTCTCCGAATAAGGCGTTATCGAAACGACGTCCTTTTTTACCTCCGTCGAAGACTTGCTGCTGCACGTTTTGGAATAATCGTTGACGGGGGTTATCGATAAGGAGCTACTGGTCAGATCCATCGGATTAAATTTTTCGCTGATGACTGATGACTTGACAGACTTGTTCTGGCCGATCAGCTGAGATGTCGGTACCACCGAGATCTTTGCCATCGCGTCTCGGACCATTGGACATCCGTTGTTCTCCTGCTGCGTCACCGGACTCTCGCAATTCTTTTCGCGCGTTTTCGCGCTTCCTTTTCTCTCCGTGTGATGCTGCTGAGTCTCGTTCACTTTTGAGCTGTGTCCGGTAGACGAAAAATTGGCCGCGTTTTCCGAGGCATGTTTGACGAAATTATTCGGAGTCGGGGCTCTCTCCTGACACGTTGAGGAGGAGGAAGAGCCAACGGTGATGAGCGATATGCCGGCGGACGCCTCGTGACGTGCCATTGTGCCAGAAAGGCCCGATGACGTGACTAGGCTATTCGGCACCGACGAGTCTTGTAACTTTTTCTGTTTTCTCTTTTCGCTGCAACATAAACACAGACAGGACACGTCTTGACGGATAAGAAATTTTTGCGTGTCGGAGCAGTTGCAATCTTTTTTTTTTGTGCTTTCAATGACGTGGACGATAGAGGCGAGAGAGTCCGTCAATGGGATTCTTGTGCCCGGAGCATTGTAAATTTTCATTTTTGGTTTATTACTATTAATGAGGTCGTTGCGAGGGAAATTAGAAAATAAGCAAAATTATTTGCCAACAGTTTAATAGTAGGTATAAATTACAGGCTTTTTTTTGGTTTTGTTCTCTCATTCACGGAATGAAGAATGCGAACCGTGGTTTTCGTTGATCGATACGGGCGACCATATGCGTTTAAGCGTTACAAAAAATATCTCCAGATTTCGTATACTGAAGTTGCGATTTTTTTCTTTTCGTTATTTCCCGTTTCTTTTACAATTAATTCGCTATTTTAGCGTTTCATCAGAGCGTCACAATCCGTTCGCACGTCCAATCGAATTTACGTCGCGCCATCCCAATAGCAACGACCGAGGCAATGTACACTTCACATAAATTACAAACGAACGATCCGATATTCGCCAAGATCTTAGAATGTTATACAAAACAAAGATGAGAAAAAAAATAAAGAAAAAAAAAAACAAATTAGTAATGAAGAAACGCGAACAGAACGACAAAAACGCGACATTTAGTGTGATATGATGATATCGAGGGAAGAAAAAGAAGAAACGGAAATAATCGTGCGGCATGAAAAGTCACGCCCATTCACAATGGCTTCGACTTGTTCGATTAAGTCGAACATCAGGGCGGTGATCAATGTCGATACACCCATCGAAGATTCTTTCCGCTTTTCTTTCTTTAGACTAGTCTCACTGGGTGCTCCGAGCGCTCGTTTACGAACCGTTTTTTTGTCTTTCACCCCTTTGATGAGTTGGGAAATTAATGACGCCTGTCGTGCGTAGGTTATATACAGGCGAAGCTTGAAAAAAAAAATATCTCGTGAACCCTTCAAAGCCAAAGAGGTATGAATTGGCGAGTGATGATGATTTCTTTTCCTCCTCTCTCTCATTTTTTTTTGCTGTTAAGGGCATCTTGGTTACTTACACCGGCTCAGGGTTCGAATACTTCAGTAGCGTCTGCAATCGCACCCATCCCCCTGGCCAGAGTGGCAATACTTTGGACTCCATGTAAGTCGCGACGAATGTGTCGATGCTCTCCTTCCTTGGCTTTCGCATTTTGAAGTAGTGACGCCTCGCGCATGCTATCTCGTAGATCAGCTTTCTGAAATCAACGATATCACGTTAAACTTCCATATCTAGCAATCTCATTGCTCGAAGCGATAAAACGGAACGTTTCCCAGTCGATTCGTACGAAGATTCGGAATGGTGAACGAAATATCTTGAGACTCGAGTTCAACGCTTCGAAGGAAACACTTACTTTATTTCAGTAGACCATGGAAACTTCTTTCGTGGAATTTTCGACTTTTCAAAATTTTCTGTGTCGCTACTATCGACCTCGCCAGGCGAAACCTCGAAGCCCCTGGAAAGACGGAAAAGAGGATACTCGATACGGAATTCCATACGCTAGTAAGCTTTACGAGAAAATTAAGTACAACAAAAAAAGAACGAGGATGAATCGACGTGATGCATTTTCGTGACAATGGTTTCTTTCCTCTTTGCATGGTTTCGACGTGTTACGTAAGATCTCCACACGGTATACCTCGCTTCATCGTGTTATTCCCAATTTTAGTTCAACCCCGATATTTCAAGCGCCACGAAGAGTGAACGATGGAATGAAAGCTATCAATGGCGATGTGAAATGCTAAAATATTTTGGTGAAAGAATAAACGAAAACGACCGAAACGACGGAGAATTCGAAATAGGCTGCTTCGAAGCTTACCCACAATATCGATATATCTCCCAGTACAAATGAGGGCTAAGAAGTAAAGGAATTACGGATAAGTCATCATCAGGTATTATCACTTACATCCATTATTAAACTCAAACGTTTTATCCTCCCCCTTTTTTGCGCCCAAGGATTTAACAAAACAAAAAAAAGTTTTCTCTTCTTCTCGTCTTTAGTCCTATCGGGATGAGAAACGATGGACTCACTTTTCCTCGGCGACCCTCTGGCATTCCTTCGCGTATCTCTCCACGACTCCCGGCATCACGCCTTCAATCACGACTTTTAACCTGAAACATCGTTACACTAAAACAGCGGGGGTGATATCTGTAAATCGCAGCGATAACGCGCTGATTTGAAATGAAGAAAAAATAATGGGAGTTGTGCCTTCTTGGAGCGTCAAATGTACCTGCGAAGGGGATCTTTCATTCTTCTTTCAGCGTCCTGAAGGCAGAGCTTTTTCGCGCGATTCATCAGTGTCGCTTTGTTGCATCGAAGAAAGGGCGCAAGATGACCGTATGTGAGTAGCCTGCCACCCGGTGAATTTAACATTCGCAGCTTTTCTTCCAAACTGTAAATTCATTGATACGTAAAAAAGGTTGTTTCTGTATTGGGCTTTGGTATGTAGATTAAGTCTGAAAAGCATAGGTGCGATAAGTCAACCGTGAAACGTAAACCATTGTACAGTTCAGTACGAATTTGTTTGTTTTATCATATTGAAGGAATCAACGTTTGTTTTTCGCCCACGGAATATTACTGTTCGTTTATTCGAATTCTCGATTATCCGAGAGATGCCCAATCATGATTAATTCGGATAATCGATGCGCCAATGTAAATACTATATCACGTGTGATATATAACGAAGGCTCTGCCCCGAGTACGACTTTCCACCACCAGATGTATCGCCGTTTGATAAATCCCAATTCCATCGATCTTGGAAAGTATTGAGAATCTTACGTGAGGAGAATGGAGTTGAAAGTATCGTCGAATAATTTCGTTTTGCCTTCGCGATTTTTGTCAGCGTGAGTTTTGAGCTTGTTGATGATGTCTTTTATCTCATCTGGCAGTTGTTCCGGTAGAGGTGTTTCCTCTTTCTCGAGTTCCTCGCACTCGGACTCGGTGCCAGCGAGACAATGCGATTTTCCAGAATCGATCGAACCGCGACTGGACTCGTCGTCGGCTCTGCCGGCATTAACGACGCTCTCGATCGCATCGTCAATGTTACTCTCCTTATCGACGAATTTCTTCGAGTCGACCTTTTTAACGTCAACTTCGTTGGTTGACGGTGGCGGTTTTTTCTCAAACCGCTTCAAATCCAACTTCTTCTCGATCTTCTTATTCTCGTATTTCTTATCGACGCTCGTTATCCTTGTTTTGTTGTTCTCGTACTTAGCTCGCTTCCTCTCCTCCTGATCCTCTGTAAACCGTCAATGATCGTTACATCGTAAAATCAAGAAATGTGATTTGGCACTTCTTATTGTTTTTTTTTTCTTTGAAATTTACCCGAGGAACATTCAAGATCGAGGATTTCGCGTTTTTCATCCGTAAATGATTTTTCCGTCGTAATGTCGACATCCGCGCACTGCTGATTGCTCGAATTGTACGATTCTGGTTTTCTCTTTCTCTTCATTACGTTTTCGTGATTCGACTTTTTCTCGCCGTTCTCCTCGGATTTGAGTTTCTGGAAAAGTTCGAGATTTTCGTTGTTTCGATCGAGTGTGAGAACACGAGCGGGCCGCGATTTACACGTTAAATGACGTTGGTCACCTTTCGAGGTGAATCGCCGGAAGTGATGTCATCGTCGTCCTCGTAGGGAGATACGAGCAAACGTTTTTTCTCCATTCCTTGATGGACACGATTTTCCATTCCTTGGAGGACGCGATTGCCGACCTCCTCGTCATCCTCGGCGCTGTCCTCACTGCTTTCCTCCTCCTCCTCGTCCTCGTTGTTGTTATTATTGTTATTAATGTTGTTGTTGAGCCGACTGTGGACGGGGCTGTTATCGTCGGCCGGCTTGAACTCGAGAGGCCCACTGTTGATGTAGAAACCCCCGTAAGCCGTCGTCACCTCGTGGGGCACGATCTCGTCGTACTGAAAACAACCAACCGTTCAAATCTTTCAATTAACCTACATTTATGATGGTAGATTTTTTTGTGCATCTCTTGTCGTTTTCTTCATAATAATTATTTTTATAATAATAAATAGGAAACCTTAAAAAATAATAAATAGAATATCTTAAAAATTGCGTAAAAATAAAATATAAATCGTAGCTGATAACCATCTAACAAAAAAAAATATATAAAACGTGCTTTAATGACGTATTCATATTAGGCTTAATATCAAAGTACGAAAATACAAAAAAATAATCACCCAATAAGTCATCAATGTAAATTAACACATTATGATGTTAATATCATTAAATAATAAAAACATATAAAATCGATATTATAAAAATTAAAATCTAGTTACTAGCTCGACAAGTTTACCATCCAAGATGTAATAGAAAAAGAGAATGCGTTTCTTACAGCGTCAGTGTTGTCGATGAAGGAATCGTTTTCGTCGTATCCCGCGCCCAGATCGACGTAATCGTCGTGCTTGTGGCGTTTCCTTCCTGCCGTCGCGGTACCCTGAAAATTTGCAAAGAAAGAAACGCGCCAATGCAATCGTACTTAAGAATCGCAGATTAGCGTATGTTTCAAAATTTTTTCAAACTTACGTATTTGGCCTCGAAACCTTTTGCCATTTCTCTGAGCTTGTCCTCGTCGGCATCGTCGAAAGGATCGAGTCCGTTTGTTGCGTTTTCATCGTGCACCCTCAGCTCTTCTTTTTTTCGCTTTTTCTGTGAACAAGCGAGAAACAGGTGGAATTAAATACTTTTGTATTAATCGCTAATGGCAGGCTTGTTATTGGGAGCGGATTAGGATGATGGGCCATCGAACTAGGTTAGTCGCGATTAGGAATTTACTTCCTTCAAGATCAGCCGACATTTTCGAGCCATTTTTTTACGGACCTTTTTTAGCCATTTTATTTTTGGAGTATCCGTCGATCAATCAAATCGCGTTTTATTTGCACAAGTTTTTTTGTTCAATTAACTTTTCGCGATGTTATTTGGCATATTTACGGACCATTTTTTAGTCGTATTCTTTACAGACACCATCAACATCGAAACGTCTATATCGAAGACGTTCCGTTTACGTTCATCACGAGATGCCCATTCCCAATGGGACACCCCGTGGATCCTGTCGGCGAAAAGAAAAAGAAACAAGAGTTCGATCGATCACGATGCGTACTCTTGAGACCCACACGCATGCATTCACACACGTGTGCGAAATGGCACGTAGACGCGAAATATCTAGTTGGACAGGGGAAAGCGGGCGGGGAGGGGGAATGAGGATTGGAAGGGAGAGAAAGGGCGATATATATGTAGGGAGAGGGGGAAATAAAAGGACGGTGAGATCCTCAGTTACGTTGAGGTACACGCGACAAACGCGTTCAGTTCTTACGGAGATAACGGGCTGAGGAACAAAATAAAGACGAGGAGAATTAAAAAAAGATTTTTAAAAAACTTGATCCGTACTGTGAAGAAAGTAAAACGGAAACAGAGACGAGCGCAGAGCTTGGAGATCTTCGATCCCACTCGACATAACCTCACTAATCTTTGAATGAATTTTTTTCACGCATGGCTACCTTTTTTCAGAAAAACAAAAACAGTAGCACACTTTGAAGTATTCGCCGCTGTAGAGCTCAACGATTCTCTTTTGATACGGATAGATTACGATTGCGGTAAATGTTCGTTCGAAAATATTTGTCCCCGTATCCGTGAGTCACGTGGTACAGTTTCCGCTTCGTCTCAAGACGATCGCGAAATCCATTCTCATTTTGTTCTACCGTTAACTCTACCTGGCTTCTATCTTAATTGGACCTGAATATCTGTTCCACATTTCAAGGTCACACGCAATACCGATTCAATCGCGACAAGCCAATGGGTGAAGATTCGTTTTTTTTATATTCCTCATTCACAGCGGACCAATTTCGGAAATACCGGAAGAAAAAAAAAAAGATTCCGGGGAAATTTGGAGCCATGCGGCGAACGGAGAAAATGATAAAAAGTTTTAAAGAAAAGTTTCAATTTTGAAAAAAGTTAAATACCGCCGGTTCGTTATCACCGAGAGATCGTTCTCTTTTTTTTCGCGCCCGTAACTAAAGGAGGTTCCGAAGCTCCCGTGATCCTTATGGATGGACGCGAGGTGAATTCGTGGCTGGTCGCGGTTCGCTGCGCGCAGAATATTTTTCATCTCCCTTTTCTATCTCTCTCTCTCTCTCGGTTTTTCTCGGGCGCACGCATACCCGAAGCGTGACAGCCGCGAATGCAAATTTCTTCTCGTCAAAATATCGACCGTTGTCCGATTCAGCAACAATTGAAAAAAAAAGAAAATAATCGTGGTTTTTCTTTTTTCCGTTTCGCGATGTATGATTTTTTGTTTCCTCACCTCGGCCGCTTTGACGAGTTGAGCGTAGTTGATCTCTGAATATGTCTTGTCGTTGGACTCCGGCAGGGCGATAGTGAAGCGCAAGGAGGGCGCAAGCTGTTTGCCCTTTTCCCTCTTTTTTTCATTCTTCGTAGCGTGCCCCAGGGAATCCGGAAACTCCAGGCACTGGGGGACAACCCGTTTAGGTTCTGACATTCTACATTTGTACGATCTTGACGCTTTTCACGGTTACAAAGGCCGAAACGAAACGTCTACGACATCCTCCTCGCGATTTTTTTCCCTATTCTTTCACACTCCCACGTCGCTCTTCCGTGATTTTATATATATATGTATATGCGTGTGTGTTTCTTTTTTACACGGTTTTTTCCGTATTTTTCAAACGCCGTGGAAACACGAGCATTTGCACGTCGCCATCTTCGGCACGAGACTACTTCTACTGTTTTTAGAGTGCTCTGCCGATGCCACACTCGGGTACACAGATCCACACGTCGCGTTACAGTGGCGCCCTCAAACGCGTCCCTCGGTTGTGCGCATGCGCCAATTCTTTTGGATTTTCGGCGCGAATATTTAAAAAGGCATATGAACGTTTTTTTCGGAAACTACTTGACAGGGGAAACGGATTTTTTATTGCTTGGCGTTTAGACGCCTTCGCGTCTATTGATATTATACCGAATTTATCATCGACAATTTTGTATAAACGACTGTACTTTCGACAGAAATTTGTCCACTTCTAGAAGTAGGACAAATTTCATCAAAGTCGTGTCGAACGACCGAATCATCCGAAGGAACATTTTTCATTGAAAATCCTTCCATACGTGGATTTTTTTCGGACCAACAATCAACTTTGTCTAAAAGTAAAGCTACACTGAGACTCAGCGTTTCGAATAATACAGGAAATCGGAGAAAAGGAAGTCATTGATAAGGCGAATGGGCGATTATTGCTTGATTAAACTTTACTGCACGTTTGTTTCCATCACGCATAATTTCTAGGAAATTATTCGTTTCGTCCACTATACAAGTGTCTACGTGGAAAATATCTCATCAGTTATCTAAAGTATATACATCTCAGTACGATAAAAAATAATCTGTACGATCGTTCGCGCGTTATATGCTATACGGCCATTTTTTTCTCGATAAAATGTCGTTTCTGAATCCAGCGCCTGTAACGGGAGGGTATCATCAGAAAATCGCTATGCATTATGCAAGAAATATCAACAAATTTACCAACATCAGCCTAGAGGCTATAAATTTACAATTGAAACGTTAATTAGTAAAACCGTACAGCTTTACAAGTTCACCGTTCGTGAAAAATTGATTTAAAAAAGAAAAAGAAGACTTCCAACCTCAATCGCCCGAAGCAGAATTATTCTCATCGGAATAATTGTTCTTTTTTGATATTTTTATTGCCGAAAATTGCTGACCTAATATCTGCATTACTTCCTTGTGAGGTACACCCCTGCGTTGTTTCTTCACCGTTGAATAATTTTCCTTCACGAAGAGCGCGAATCCCGATGGCTTTTTAGATACCGGCGTCTTGGACTCGACCTCACCCGTTTTCGTCACTTTGTTTATCAGCAGTTCGAATTTCCCGTAACAATGGCCGCAACGTTTTCTCTCAACGTCCAACGACTTTGAGTGACGACCGACGCTGTATCCACATCCGGTGCAACGGTACGTGAATTTCGTTGTTATTTTGTAGTCGTGACATCGTTTGATCGGAGGTAACTCCGGGAAAGCTTTCATGGCTTTTGCAGCCCTGAATAAACGATCGAACGATTAATTTTCCAGAAAGTATTGAAATCATGGGAAATTCGGAGCGTAGACTAACCAGCCCTTCCAAAATGGTCCGTGACCGTCCGAGACGTCGTTTATCAACCAAGCTGCTGCGTGACACATTTCGTGAACGAGAGTATCCCTCAGCCGATCAGGTGTATCCAAGATCTGGAAAGATTCGATCTTTAAATATTCCCTCCTTTGAGCTTAACGAAAAAATACTTGCGCTCCAATGCTCATATATCGTTTTCATTTCGATTAAAGTATCGTGTAAAAAAACGAACCTTCGTGGCCAATACAATGCGGGACGATCGCGTGACACCACCGAGAGCTTTTATCGAACGTTTGTTGTAACAGAAACCCGCAGTCCCTCGCATCCTGACGTTCCACTCGATCGACATGTCGCTCGGAAGTTTGTTCTCGAAAATCTTCTCGTTGTAGAGCTTGTAAAGATGCTTGCAAAGCTCCTCCTTTGTGTTTTTAAAGTTCTGACGGTATCTCTTCGCGTCAGGATGAGCTTCGGTCAACGGTACGGTCGCGGACAACGATGCGATAAAATTGATCCTCGTTTTGGGGATTCTTGAATTAATTACGGAAACAGGGATTCTTGTGGGTTTCGGGAGGTTCCGCAATGTCGTTGTTTTCGTCGTAGTTTTAATTGGGATTATGTCATCAGGATCGAATTCACTCGTATTCGAATCAGTTTCGTCCTCGCTGAAAGACAATATTTTTTTATTGTCGAAGAGCTTCTCATTCTCCTCGTCGGTTTCCGAATCGCAAATTGCAATCGCTCTGAAACGTCCATTCAAATGTGGAAATATCACAAAATTAATTAAAGGAGGTCGATCGTAAAATGATAAAGAATAACAACGAGTATCAGGATATTGATACCAATCGAATAGCTAATAATCAAAATCTGCACCTTTGCAAGTTGGGTGCCAATGGTGTTAGTTTACTATTTATTTTGCGCTCGTTTGAAATGCGAGGATTCGTCAGTGCTGTAAGATAAGTTGTCTCTCCGCTGCTATCCGCGGATGAAGAGGAATCCTTAATGAAATTATCACGATCCGGCCTCTTTGTTACTTTTTTCGTCGAATTTAAATTTGGCTTGATGTTCCTCACAACTGTAATGGAGAAAAGTCAAATCGAGTTAAATTTACTGAATTTCGTATTCAGACTATTCACTATAAATTCGGATCGACGTATTTCCGTGCCTAAAATAAATCGTCCCTTAAGGAGTTGGAGGGTATATTTAAAAAATTCGATATTCAAGCCAGTTGCATTACGAAAGCTGATTTTAGATACAAAAATGAATTTTGGTGTGAAAATTTTACGAGTTCTTACACGTATCGAAGCCCTCCTCCTTCGAGCTGCTGTCCGATGATTTCGTTGCTCTTTTGGATCGCGGGATGACTTTTCTGTAATGTTTAGCGGATGAGTGAGAGAGAAAGCGAGAGATCGAAGGAAAACATCGTGCGCACAACAACGATTCTTACAATGTCACTCAAGTGTTCGTTTACTTGCCTCTCGGTTTGCACGCCTTTGTTGCGAAGTAGAATATTTTTCTTTCGCGGTTCGGTCGATGGTAGAATATCGTTCGCTTTGGATCTCCAAGCGTTACCGTACAAGTTATCAAGAATACCAGCGCAATCTTCAATCCCGAAATTATCCGGAGCGACTTTTTTTCCAGTTTCCAAGGGAACAGGCGTCAGAATTTGTCTAGTTCCATCCTCGCTTCTTTTTAAAAAATGGTCAATAGTAGTTTGCTTCGATTTGGTTAAATTCAGTTGATTGTATTTTGATTTCTCGTCGGCGCGAAGTTTTCTAATCCTGTCACGATTATTCGGTGTTTCGTATTCCATTTCCAAACGTTCGAGGCTACTGTTACCAGAGCTCAGACTGTGCTTGTTGCTCGCCGAAATGTTACTGATCGAGCTCTCGCAAGTTGGGGCCGGCGAATTCGTCATCAGCCAATGAGCGATCTCGAGGTGTTTTCTCGCGCTTGTATCGTCCGGTGTCCCGTAATTCGTGGTTGGATCGAGGAATCTTGTTACGTGTGTTTTGTAAGGTCTCGAAAGATCGACCTTCGAGCCGCGAATTATTTCCTCCTCAGAGTCCGAATCGGTCTCGGCAATTACAATCGGTTCTTCCTTTCGAGGTACATTTTTCGAATTCTCTTTCGAATCGATAGACAAGGCGTCATCATCAACCTCGCTGTCGTCGGAATTGCGTGGCCTTTTGTAGTCTACAGGCAGCTGATAAACGACTCGTTTCGACTTCACTACGTCGAGAATCTTCCGCACGTCTTTTTTCGAGAGTACCGTACGAGCCGAAGACTTTTTAGAGGACAACAACTTAGCCCGAGCTTCCTCCGTTTGTCCAGGCGTCTCTTGCTGAGGTTTCGAAATCGCGGCGTTTTTATCCGAAGTTTTCGGCGATTGTGGGGTTTTTCGAGATCTCTCAGAGCTCCTGCTGATACCCCTTTGAACATCCTGATCCTCGATCGTTCTGTACACTCCTCTAATATTATTCAAGCTTCCGTTTTCGTTTGTGGTATTTCTCGAATGCGGAGTTGTTTCCAGTTCCTCGAATTTTTTTCTCGCTTCCTTCAATTTGTCTGCGCTTCCAATTCTTCGCTGAATTTCTTTCGCGTTGTTCGGACTTTCGTTGCGTCTAGTCGACACTTTCGCGAATTCTGGTGTTCTACGCCATTCTTCGATTCTTCTGTTCGTTTCTTTCTGAGCGTCAGACCTCTCCGTTTTATCCCCTGGTGCTCTATTGCTCGGACTTTCCCAAGCCTCTTTCGTTCTATGATTCGTTTCTGCGAAATTTTTGAAATTAATAGCTGTTTCAATATTGGCACGATTATCTGTCAAAATTCTTCTGTTATCGACACTGAACATCGATTCGTCGCTATCAGGGACAATTTTATACTCCGAACGTTTAGACTGGGACCTCAATGTGTTTTCCTTGTTAAAAGTATCGTCTGACGTGTACATCGAGCTATGATTTCTAAGCGGATTCCCCTTAAACGAGTCGTCGCCTCGGCTTCTACTTTCCTCTTCGCTTCCTGACGAGGGAATTGTGTAAGTCGGGCCACAAGGAGACGCGCTTCTCCTCTCCAAGTTGGACGTTTTCGAGCTAGCCCATTCGTAATGTTTGGACGACTCATCCTCACTGGAATCGCTTATCAATATAACTTCCTCCTTGTCATAACATATCCTATCCACATCCTGCTTTTCGCACTCCTGGGTATCCTGGACTAAAAAACTGTCCGATACTCTAAGCTCAATGTTCTGCGAATCCGTGAAGTCCGAGCTCTCGTCGCAGATTTTCAGAGCCTCCAACATTGTAAGGTCTTTGTCGTTATTGTTCACTGGTGGCCGATTGCTCCTCTTCAGAGACAAATCGTATCCTGAAAATGACCGAAGTACAAAAGTACAGAATCATAACTGATAAGTTATTAAAAACACTATTTATAGTTCCATGTAAAATCAGCTGAATTACGGATGAATTATTGTTGCGAATGAATTACTTCTGTAATACTCGTAAAGTATAAGGAACGAGTTTACTGTAAGTATATTGTTTTTAATTAGGTTATATTTTTATTTAATTGACTATGGTATAACATTGCTATTTATTATCTAAGATTAATAAATAATAAGTGAATTGAGTCAGTGAATTTTCTAATATTTTTCTTCGTTACTTATTATTGCAAAAAAGATTTGAACAGGGAATCCCAAAAGGAAAAGACAGAACAACGGATGAAAGTGAGATACAGTGTGACAGTAGAAGCGAGAGAGATCAAGGGTTGAAAGAAGTTTCAGTATTGGAGCTCTTGGATGACGGATTCAGACTAATGTTCGCAAAATTTCGACATTACGCTGATCCTTTGCAGTTTTCATAGGAAAACCAAAAGTTTTCGTAACAATAAAGAGCCATAAAAGCTTTGAAACTATTATTATTAAACTATTCATATATTCGCTCAATAATTATTAAAAAGTTACGAAATAATGAGGAAATAGTGAAAACCAATTTTGTATTTACTCATATATTTTCTTAATTAATTTATAGTTAATAATATTCGAAAAGAAGACAGAAATAAGCACGTACTCTTTTTTGATCTCGCTTCAAACTGCTCCATGTCGAGATCTATTTGTGAGTGATCGAGTGCGATAAAACGCAATGATATTGCGACAAGTAAGGTGTCGGGATTTCGACATAGCACCCGCAAAGGCGCGAGAGAGAGCACGCCTTGGAAGGACGCTTTGATGTAAACACGAACACACGATTGTTAGTCCCTGAAAGACAACATTGAGCCGACCAACAAAATTGTCCCAAAGAATCGGACACCATCCAATTGTTTTTTTAACTCGAACGAGTGCCTGTCAAACGTTTAGCTGAACTGAAACTTCGTGCGGGCGAGTGTCAGAGAAAACACTGAGAGTGAACGCGTTTGAACAGGATTCAACGTCCGTTGATACAGTGCGGCCAACTTTGGGACAACGTAACCGGAATTACACCACTGCGAAGTTAGCCTTTAAAAAAATCAACCTCACGATCCTCCGATAATCGCTCGGTCGATCAACTTCGATTTTGACGATTAAGCTTGAAAAAGTGGGGAACATTATTTTTCCGCAATGTTGGGTGATCTTATTCAATGATGAACAATTAGTGGACATTGAACTTCAACAATTTCAAAATCAGTTACATCCTGTGGTAATTTCTTACTTTGTAATGTACTTTTTCCGAAACCCGTTTCGGTTTATTTTTTGAGTGTCCGTAATGTTTTTTTTTATGTTTCTGTTATGTTTTTTTCGAGTCTAATGTATATGCTAATTCGAGTTTATTTAAAACAATTTTTGTGTTGACTGGTCGTGAATATTTGTGGTTAAATTATAAAAATTTGTAAGACTAAAGTAGAGAGAAAAATTGAGACATATGTCTTTTGAAATTTATTACACGTTTAAATTCTATATTGTTTACGAATCGTACGAATTATGGAGTCGCCTCAATGCTCCGAAGAGTCAAATGTCCCGCTGGCGACATCTCGCGCCGATTCTCAGAATCCCAGCGAGAAATTGAGAACTCCCTAACATACCTTTCGTTTCGAACATTTACGAACGTCTCGATAATTAGCACACTCGACCACGAGCGATTAGCGCAACGAAAAGCAAATAAAGAGTCAAAGTCGAAACGCTAAGTTGACATAGCGTTCTAAAGTGAACGCAGAAGGCATCCCGTTGTGTTTTTTGTTGGTTTGATGTCGCCAATGTCGCGGCGGAAAATGACGTAACGCGCGTCAACGCGCGTGTGCGCACCGTGTTGCCGTACAGTAGACCGTCAGTATGCCTGGAGGGCCAGCAGAGTGACCTTGCAGTGTTTGTAAACAGACACACGTTGTCGCCGCAAGCGCTCGTTGATTGACTACTCCTGTTATCGTCTCCTTTTATCCCCAACCGTACACAAGTATAACGACGGTCTGTGCGCGAATAGAACGCGTTTTTCGGTGAAAATTGATCGCAAATCATGGAGGTGGAGCACATGTGTATCGCCGAAAACGAAACGGTGAGTAACCAAAATCTTTTGTTGCGGATCGAACCACACACATACGCGCACACATGAACACGCATACATATATACATAGTCGAATGGGCGCGCACACACGCGCGTACGTATGTGTCACACGCGTGATGCAAACATTCGAGATCGTTGCAATATCAAGTCCCCGGTAGATATATTCACAGATGACATCTTGTAATTCGAAGCAGATATCTCGATACGACAAAGGAGAAATTGCCCGGGCTGGCCAATAGGTTGTTCGATAAAAGCGCATTTTTTTAAACTTTTTACATTGGCACGCGAGGGGAAACTTGGGTTTCCCCCGAACATTGTGATATAAGGGGAAAACGTCGATCAAACGTCGCCGCAAATGCCATTGAGTCCACCGACGCGACAGACGGGCGCCTAATGGTATTGCCAGATCCGTCGGTAACCCGATTATCAACGAAGTTCTCACTACGCCACACAGATGGCACAACGATCTCGAAACTCACTACTGTTAACGCTAGATGGCGGGCTTGGCTTTTTTGATGATCAGCGTACCCTGAAATTTAAAATAAGACTCAGTAACGGATCTATGTTCATCCGGATCGTTCAAAATTTCTTTTTTTTTTACCGTCGCGTCTAATATGATAGCGCTACCCAAATTTGTGGGATAAATTTACAAGAATATTTGAAACGCGGATACTACATTGAGATGAGTAAATTTGATATAAATAAGTGCGTATTACACACGAGTTTGATGTAAACCAATTAATATTTTTCTCGCGACTTCGATCGATTCGATATCTCAGAATCGATCGAACAGTTTTGTTCGCGAATTAGAGCACCGGTAACACGGCGTTACTTTTGGAAGTATCATAGAGATAACGCGTTTAGAAAGTATCGAGTGAGATTTTGTTTGAAATTGGTTATGAGAATTAGTTTGAAAAGTGTGCGGAGATACGGTCGTTGATTCAACTTCCGGCATTCGGTGCAGTGGCGATGTAAGCGTAACTACCGATAGAGTGGAATATTGTGCGACGTTTTCGCGATGATATCCGTGCGCCGCGGATCGAGTCGCAACGGGAACATTGAAAAGTAAACTCGACACACGATCGGGTGAAACTTGCGTGCGCGCTGTTACCTACGCGGAGAAAACTCGAGACGAGCGCGTTGCTCGGGGCGCCGAAGAAATTAGAGCGAGCACTGAGCACAACGGGCTCTGTTTTTTGTCAGTGAACTGCGCAGTTCGAGCTGCCCGGCCACGACGCACAGTATCCGGTAAGTCTCGTAAATTAGGCAGCTTCTTTTTCTCTCCCTGTCGTTACGCGTTTACATTCACGTGACCATTGTCGTGGGTTCGAAAAAATGATGGCCAGAATGTTTTTATCGAGGGAACTAGAAACACGAAGAACGAGAGAGAAATTAGAAAGAGATAGAGAGGGCGCATCAGCGTATTTATTATTTCGCTTTCTTATCCATTGTTTTCGCGCGATTCATGTCCGAAGGCATTTCTTCACCATTTTGCGGTTAACACGGATATAACCTAAAAGAGGAATCGCCACGGTAGGAAAACACTCACAAATCATGAGATTAAGTTGATCCTTTTACGAAGGTTCGACCTAACCTCGAAACTGCGACATCGATCGCGCGCAATATTTTCGATGCTGAACGGATTCCTCTCGGAGGACAGCCTCGTTCGATCGCGTTCGCGTTTATATTGTTCGCCGTGCGAATTTGGAACGCGACCTCGAAACCTCGAGAAAGGAGACAGACTTCACATATTTTTGTAACTTCTGACATGTGGCGCTGCAGTTGTCAACATTGTACTTCGCAACTGCGCGGTTTCGGAAACCCTGCGGTTAACTCGATGCGGTGACAATCGTTACGGTTATGTCCAAATGTCGCGAAGACCTACGAAAATTCGGTACAACTTCGATACAACGCAAATCTCGGCATGTCAAATTCATTTTCGTTTTCACGTCAAACAACGTAATTGTGACACTTTAGTAGAGGGAGCCAAGTGCGTTTTCATTTATTTAGCTTTATGAGAACAGGAATTTCCGTTGAATGAAATTTTCAGTATCCTGGAGGATACAAACAATTCCGTCGGGCGCGACTGATCTTTCGGACATTTGTGGAAACCATCAAGTTTCACTTTGTTAAATGTTACTGTTAAATTGTACTTAACGTTTTTTTAATATATAATTAATGGTTTTTTAAAGTAATTCTTCGCATATTTCCTCTCGATACATCACTAGGAAACTTATGGATTACAAGGGCGGTTTACGAAAATGAGTTTTCCAGGTACGCCGCGTTTGAGGACTTTTCGAGAGGTTAACTCAAGAAACTTGAAATTAGGAGAAACGTTTTCATCTTTTCGCAAATTGAAAAATATTTGTTTATGATTTTTCGAATTTGCGCAAAGCTTTATTTCGCGTTACCAAAATTAGGGCCTTTAATTTTGGAAATGTTTAATCTCTCGATTTGACGTCTTCGTTTCATTGACTCGAACGATAACGAGAACGAGTGATAAGCTCCACTAATTGACGGGCGTCGCATTTTTTTTTTTTGCCACAAATTCTCCCAGTAATCTTCGATTGTCCGTCAGGATCAGGGTATTGGATTTTGTTTTTTTATTGTGGAAATTTATCGACAGGTGGTTAGGGGGGTTAATCCGCATAACAATCGGTACACGGCGTGTATCGATTTATCGTCGAGGTATGATAGGGCGTGTGAATTCCCGTGTGTATTTTCAATGCGCCAAATTTGGATATTTGGGTAATCCTTCTAAATAGCGTATTATTGATGCTATCGCGGACGTTTGCCCCCGCGAAATGTATGTTTATTACATCGCTGGAGAAACAGCAAATCGCGTGTGTCGCGATATTGTTAATGGTATGGGATTCCGTTACGGGAAATATTCTGTCTCTCTCTCTCCCTCTCTGACTCGCTCACGATTCAACCAATCGTAATTGTCTAACGGCCTCGACATCGACGCAACGTCTGCGAATGTCAAGCGTGCAAGGGCCTTCGATCGCGGTAGCAAAATTTATCGGCGTTTAATTATGTTTGTTATTTCAATATTTGCAATTTCAAATTTTCAATCTGATTACGTCTTGGAAAAAGTAATTTTTATTGACGATAACGGATATTGTTTATCGCCAATAAAACGTGTTTCTTATTTTCTTTTAAAAATCATTTATACGTTTCATTTGTTATTGGCGATAACACACATTTTTATCGGCAGTAAAATACACTTCATATTTTTTTAGAAACAACAAATTATATGTTTTATTTATCGTAGGTAATAAATAAATATTCATCGACAGTAAATACATTATAGTCGACTTTTTTATTTTTACGTAAACTCTTGCGGTTTTTAAAGACTTCAGCCTCCGTGTATTGATACCTTTTCACACGTTACCTTTCTTTCTTTTGCTTTCTTGTTTGCCTGTTCGTTTGTCCGCTCGGTATAAATTTTGCGATCGATTTTATACCAACTTCCGGATGAGCCGGAGACTTTAAACTTTAAACATAGCTCGGGCAAGATAAATATTGAAAGGAAAAAATAAAAAATATGTCATACTATGAATAATATAATATGCAAATAGACATTGTATAAATTTAAATAACGTATACAATATTTATCAGTTTGTAACCGGTTTTAGATTAAAGAATTACGTGTGTAAGAGAGAGCGAGAGAGGAAGACAATAAGAGTAAAAAACTGTGAAAAAAGATAAATTCATTTTTAAAAATATGATCAAGTGAATGAGAAAAATTAGAAACAAAATTATTGAAATATCTATATTACATTCAAAGCTTCCAAAGTGTAATTAAAAAGTATAACATCATTTCTCCTAACCCCAAACATATTTATATAACTCCATACAGATTTCTTATTCCACCCTGATTGTCCAAAAAATTTGTAATTGTATGAGTATTTTAATAGCTATGAAAAGTCCACCTTCACAAAATTCCAGGAAAATTTTCAGAGAGCTGAGGATCGGTGTGGAATATTTCTGTAGGTCTTTCCTAAATATCCTTTTCAATAAAAAATGTATTTTAAAAATATTTTGTTGACAGTACAATATATTTTTTATTTCTTTATTTCGATAAAATGTTTATAAATATTGTTATCGACGTTTAAATGTATTTATCAAGTTTTTTCTTCACATCAAAATGGATATTTAACTTTTGATTAACATTAAAATGTATCTATTATTTTTTATGAACAGAAAAATAATCATTTTAAATTTTTTCTCCACAAAAAAAAAATAATATTGATGAGTTGGATACTTCACATTGTACGAGAGCATCTTGCTTTCCAACTATGACATTTTCCAAAATTCCACGCGACAGTGGTTCGTCGTTGCCCTCATTAAAAAAAAATTTTTGTAAAATAGAAACATTTTGCGGTCTCCGATTGTTATTTTGTACGTCAATACCTCGAGGATGGGGGAGAGGAAAATGGAAATGAATGTGAACTCCGTGCGCGTTGCATTCCGTAGTCGTCATCCTCGTTCATTTCGCGGACGCTCTTGAGATGCCGTTTAGTTGTCTCGGTAGCGCTGCTCGCGAGCCATTGTTCGTTGTTCTATAGCTCCAACTCGGCGCTGTACCCATAAATGCGTGGTAAAATTTATCCCTTTTTATTTTTACCCCTATCTCGCCCGGCCAGCTTTCTCTCGCTCTTCTCTTATTGTGGATGAGCTTTTTTTTGTTTCACCCAGCCTCGTAGTCTCCGTGTAATTCCATACCCGAGCTCTTTCAACTCGAAAGGAGTTACCTTCAATCCTAACGATTGTTCGAACAACGATG